>JAMLFT010006648.1:0-15784 GCA_026544285.1 Pachyrhizus erosus
TAATATTTAAAAAAGAAAAATAAATGCATGATTTTTTATCGGTCAAAAAATAAATATATGATTTTGATATATTATAAAAATTTTAAAATAATAATATTAATAAAAATAAAAATTAATTTCTATTTAATTAAATAGTCGGTCTATTAAGTTTAAAAGACCTTTTAAATTATCCAAAGTTTGACTTTTTTTAATCAAATAAGTTTTTATAAAAGTTTGGCCTGATTTATTTTTAAAAAAATCTAACTTAGTTTATATTTGATGTAGGTTAAGTCATAAATTTATCTCAAATAGATTTATTTATGCTTGTTTTTATTGAGTAATCATTATCATACCGTTGAGATTGTACATTCAACATTCATTTTCGATATGTGGTTAATTACTTATAAAAAATAGTTAAATTTATTTTTAAGTGATTAAAAATAAATAGATATAATTTGTATATAATATATTGATACATGATTAATTATCAGAGTTGATTCTAAGTCTTGTTTTAAGGTGGGACAGCTCAAAATTAAAGAGGTTCAAATTTTTTAAAAAAATCTATATAATTGGGTGATATTTTTTTAATCTTATTTTATGTTAATTTTTATTAATAAATTAAAATTATTATTTTACTTAATATCTTTTTTATCTAATAAAAATGTGAAATGCAATTAAAAAATATCGTTTTATTATTTGTTAATTTTTTATGTGTCATATTCATATTGAATAAATTTTAAATTTATTGTGACATACCATAATAGATATGTAATAATAAATTTAAAATATATTTTTAACAATATATGAAAAAATGAAGTTATAAAAAAATAAAATAAAAAGTTAGTTTATTAATAAAGAATAAAAATATATGTAAGTTTTAATATAGAATGATATTTTATGTGATAAATGATAATGACAAAAATAAAATATTTTTTTTAGATACCTAATATAAAAATTAAATTATAAAATAAAATTAATATTTTAAATATATATGAATAAATTGAAATGATAAAAATATGTGACAAATCTTCTAAATATTTATCTTATTTGGATAAAATTCAAAACAAATAAATGAGTTCAAAAGAATATGAATTTATCTTTTAAACTCAAATTTGTTTCATTTTCTATAGAAACTAGAATTTAAATAGTCAAATTTGTTTTCACCTTATCCTTACGTCATGTTTACTTTGTATATAATATGAATAAATCCAACAAAAACAAATGAATTTAAAAAAATTCAAACTCATCTTTTTATTAAAATTTGTCCAATTTTTATAAAAACAAATGCTAGAATAGTCAAACTCATTTTCACCTTATCCTGATGTTATTTTTATCTTATATATAATAAGTTATTCTTTTAAGATAATAAACACATATTTTTTAAGAGTTAAATGATCATACATTAACATTAAAAAATAATTTTACACTATCATCTAATAATAAATTATTGTTGACATGACTTACAAAATAATTATCATAAAAATCAATAAATTTATTATATATAATAGTTTATATTATTGATATGACTTGCAAAATAATTATTATAAAGGTCAATAAATTTATTATACATAATAGTTTATGATTGAATAACATTGTAAAACTATTTTTAATATATATATATAATCCAATTTACTATTTTGTTCAGGATCTATAAAAACTCAAGACTGATATTGTTAATGATTAATAATGTCACGAGATCATTAATTGTCACACATGAATAAACATGATTATTTATGTTTCACATGTGATTGATAGTGTGATGAGTTGTTAGTGATTAATAATGTCATGAGATTATTAATTGTCACACATGAATAAACATGATTATTTATGTTTCACATGTGATTGATAATGTGATGAGTTGTTAATGATTAATAATGTTGAGATTATTAATTGTCACACATGAATAAACATGGTTATTTATGTTTCACATGTGATTGATAATGTGATGAGATTATTATCAATCACCCATGTTTAACTCTATATCATATGTCCTGTGAAAAAAATTATCTCATAAGTGGTTAAGAAAAAATAAATATGATTATATATAATTATTAATACATAATTAATAGTGTCACAAGGTTATTAAAATGTTTAATTATAGATAATTTTATCTCATAAGTTATTAACTATAAATATAAATATCATTAATTTTATCTTACAAGTGATTAATAGTGTTATAAAATATTAATCATTATACATTAACCACATATAAAAATATAGTTTATTTTATTTTATAAGTGATTAAGAATAAACGATGGTTAAATTTATTTCACAATAATTAACTATATTATAAAATTATTAAAATATTTATTAATAATTATAATTTATGAAATAAAATTAATTATTATATACATAATTAATCAATCATGTTTTTCAAGTAAATATTGGGTCAACAGGGATGGACGATTATTTTTATTCTGTGACCAGAGCACATAAAAATGACTTATAAACAATCGATAGTCTTCGACTCTTCGTTAAGTTTTGTGCAACGTGAAGTACTTAAATTACCACCTGCAGGAATTTGTGCAAAAGATATAAGAATTGTTAAGAAGCTACGTAAATATGAAATACTCGTGTGAAAAATTACTCCACCCCTATATTATGATTGACGAATAATTAGATTTGATTATTTAAATATGTGGTGAAAGGTTGGATTTACAGGTCCGTATGTATATGAAAATATTTATTAAAAAGCTAATTACTTACATAGATCTTATGTTTTAAGAAATTAATATGTGACTTTTAGAGGAAAATATATTAAATTTATAAACATACACACAGATTTATATATATTTAATGAACAACTTTATTAAGAACACTTGTTTATGTCATATGAGAAAAATTAATAATAATTATCATATCAATACTAATAATAATAGATTATTAAATTAAAATATAGTACATTAATCAAATTTTTAAAAAACTCACCAACAAAAATTAAATATAAAAATATTTGTTATGATATATAAAAATATCTCAATTAACTAATTATCATTTTAGTATGATTATCACTGTGATTGTTATGAATGTCAAACATCAATTGTAATGATAATTGTTACTGCTACTATTCTTATTGTCATACAACATCATAATTATCGTTGTTATCATTATCATTATAATTACACAAACATGATGATTGTGATGTGTAATGGTCATAATGATAACAATGACAATAACAATTATAATTATGACAATAATGATAACCATGACAATAATAGTAATAACGATAATTATGATAATAGTAATGTGTGTTAATTATGATAGTAATAGCGACAACTGTAATCATGATTGTGACAATAACCATAACAAAGGTGACGAAGATTATAATAATTATGAATTAACTATAATATTAAAGAAGAGTGATAAGACAATTAAGATAATTTAAGATATGATAATTGATATATTTTATTTTATAATTTTTTTAAAAATTTGATAGTTATATAATATTTTAATTTTAATTTTTAAATATTTGAATTTCAACTATCTATTATTTTTAATTTTGATCAAATGATTGAAATTAAATGCTTTCACTAGAATTATTTCAACGTTATATATATAATTTGTTTCCTTTTATTTAAAGTTAAAATAAAATATATTTTCTTCTTCTATTTACTTCTCAGTTTAAATAATTTAGTTTCAAAACTTTAAAATCTCCATAAATTAAATATTGATTTAAATATATTTTTGTCTCTCAATTGTTATTTTTAGTGGTTAAATTTAAATTTAATTTTTTAGTTTCTTAATTTCAAAAAATATATTTTTTTAATTTATTCTAACCGATTTTTTACAATTTTAATATATGATTTGTGATGTTTTTTTATTGCAAGATAAACTAAAAAGAATATTTTATAAAATTGAAAGACTAAAAAATTAACTAAAATTTAAAAGACCAATAACAAGAGTAACCTAAATTTAAAAGACTAAAAATATATTTAAATTTAAAATTTTCTCTATTTTTTTATACATAAAATTTTCACTCTAAAAATTGAATTCTATATTTTGAAGGTAGAAAAATAAATTACTCTAAATCTCTCGACAATTTAATCATTTTTACAATGATGTAACATTATAATTTTTTCCAATTGAGTGATTAAGTGGTTGATTAGAAATATAAAAGAAATTAAATTAAGAAATGCTCTAACATTCTCTTTCTAATTATTTTTTTTATGATAGGTTAAAATTTATTAAAAATAATCAATTTTGATAGATTTTACTTTTAAATTAGAAAAAAAAAATCTTTAAATGAAAAGTAAGACTCACAAAATTAATTATTTTTAATAAATTTTAATCAATTATAAAAAAATATTATAAAAAAATGTTATTTTCATCCTTAACTAAATTTATTATATCAGTGAATAACAAATTTAATGAAATATAATAGATTTTTTAAACCAGTTAAAAAAAATAGTAATTTCGTATATCAATTTTGCATCTCTTTATAGCGAAAGTGAATCATTCACTGTATTACTATTTTTACAAAAAAAATAATCATATATATAACAGTTTTTTGTTAGTACCATCTCCAAGTTCAAACAACTTAAACTGGCAACACAGTCTTCATATCCTTGTGCATTGTTCTAATCACGGTAGTAACCTGCTCAGTCTGATCTTCATTGGAGCATGCTGCAAGAAGTACCTTAGCTGTACCTCCATCAGGGTAACAACCAGCATCAATCATTTCTTCAAATATTTCTAAGCACCTTAAGTAAAGCTTTTTTTTAGAGTAAGCTCCAATACGAGAAGTCCAAGTCACCACATCAGGTTTTAAACCTTTGCTAGGCAGCAGCTGAAAGAAGTCTTCCATTCTCTCAATAAATCCTGCTTGTCCATACCTATTTATCAAGATATTGTATGTACTAATATCAGCTACATATGATCCTTTTTCCATCACTGTCAGAACTTCTTCCATCTTTTCAAATTGGCCCAACCGTCCATACAAGTTCAACATGCTGTTGAGAACATAAGTGTCTAGTTTCAGACCGGATTTACACATTTGGTTGAGAATCTCCTCACATTTATTCACACTTCCCATTTTGGAATAGGCAGACAGAAGAACCATATGGGACTTCATTGTTGGTGTTATTCCCACTTTTTTCATATCTTCAAAAACAGCTTCAGCATCTGAATTTCATTCATAAGGATGTGAAGGAAAAGAAAACATGTATCAGACCAGTAAAGTGGACAAACAGAAAAAAAAAAACACTACAAAATCAACATTGGCTGAACCATGCACGATCTTCCTTCATCAATGTTTTCTAGGGTGGCTTGTGTAACGGCCAAAGAACCTATAAGACATAGCTTGAAAGAAGTTGGAGGATTATCATGATTATCACGTGTCAAAATTTTCAGCATCCTGATTTTAGTGTATCTTTCTGATGTACAAACCCTGATCAAGTTTTTGAAGTACACAATTCAGAATTGAATAATTTGCACCGAACTTCTAAAAAAAATTAACCTTTTTTTCTGTATGGTGAAAAAAGATGTTTTTTTTTTTTTTTTTTTGTGGGGGTGGGGGTATTTGAAGTAATGTTATTTGCAGACAAATAATGCACATTTTTTGGAATCAATGCTTAAGATTTTCTGATAGACCATGTGAATTAACAAAATATGATAACTTCTTAGAAAAGGTAACTACCTTCTTGAAAACCTGCTTTCCCATATGCATCTACCAAGATATTATATGAGGCTCTATCTGGTTCACATCCCATGTGCTGCATTAGTGAAAAAATTTCTGCAGCACCGTTAGGATAACCTGCACGACTGTTGGGAGAAGAAAATTCTTGATTTTTTCCTATTTATGAAACCATTAGATTAATAACAGAAAAAACTAAACAAATAGAATGGCTAGAACACACATCAGCATTCAGCACAGCTAAGGTAACCAATCCCATGGCACATTAGACAAAGACAGCTTTAATAAAAGGCCATTAGGCTAGCACTTGTTCAATATAATGTTCTATTGTAAACCTTCTAACACAGCCTGAGATGTAAAATTTCTTTATCATTTATCTAAATAATTTGACAAGGTCTATTTGATGCTATGACCATTTAATTAATTATATAAGCCTACTGCATTTTTTAAGTTTCTTTTGCAGAACAAAACAGATTAAAGGGATAATAAATTCACAATCAAGGAGGCATTTATGCCATCTTGCGTAACAACCTGTAAGCTTCCATGAGGGCATTGTAAGCATATACATCAGGTTCCAGTCCAGCTTCTTGCATCTGCTCGAACACTTCCTCTGCTTTCTCGCATAGTCCTTCTCTTGCAAATGCATTCACCAGAGCAGTATATGTGCAAATATTAGGTTTGCACTTATGGCTCGTCATTTCATGGAACATTTTTAAGGCCAAAAATGATTTACCAGCCTGCATAAATTTCAAAATTTAAAAACGTATGCATGCATAAAAGTCGTACACAGCAAAATTACACCAACATCTACAAACTACGAGATTAACGTCATTTTGGCTCTAACCAAGGGTCAGCCTTTATGACATGAAAAATTGTCGTCTTTCTAGTAGTTGAGAAGGTTAGCAACTATACACACGTTTGGTTTAGTTGAAGACAGTTACAAAATTTGATGCCTGTTTTGTAACCCATCGGATCAGATCATACAGAAAATGTAAAAAGTAAAACATCATACAAAAAACAAATAACCTCAGTAAGCTCACCTTTCCATATAAATTTATCAACATGGTATAAGTTTCAGTAGTAGGCTTGCAGGCATCCTTCTTCATCCTTTTGAAAACCTCTTCTGCTTTGTCAGAATTTCCTCCTTTCATTAATCCATTTATATAAGCATTGTATACAACTGCACCTGGATTATTCATTCTCATAAATGGTTAACTATTTTAAAGGATCAAATTTCCAGTTAGCATAAATGTATGCATATATAAGTTTTCCGTAAAAAAGTATAGGGTAAGTTTGGAATGACCTTACTAAATGCAGAAGAAAACCAAAATTGGAGAAAACATGATATATACAATGTACTTATCACTACCTCCAACATCTTATCTCTTCCCTAATGTTTGAAATAAAACTTGAATATTCACCAAGTCATTGCACAGAAAAGTTGGCACAAAAAACCTTTTTACTATCCAAAGGTTCGTAGTAACCTTATCGAAATTAGTCTCCCATCAACATCAAAATAACTATTGCTGAACTTGTACAAGTGACCATGACATAATAAAACTTCTGCAACATATCTAGTCAGCATGTTTAACTTAGGCATGAACCTTGAGGATTCAGGGGAAAAAGGAATGAAATGGCATTTTATTGTATATAGACTAATACTAGTGTAATTTGTCAATGTCCTCAGAGTTTTGAATACTAAGATTTCCTACATTGTCCAGGTCCTCAAAATCAGAATTGGAAAATTTAAACATTTTGAGAATAGCAAGCACCATTTCAATATCAACCTTATCATGTCAAGTCCCCAATCCTTAATTATATTTCTTTTTCAGCATGGGTGGACGAACAAGTTAATTCAGGAACATACTTGAAGAAAGGCCATAGTTTCGCATTTCAGCAAAGACTGCTTCAGCTTTTTCTAGCAGCCCAGACATGCAGTAGGCCTTTATAAGAAGGGCATAAGTATCTTCAGTAGGAATGCATCGAGCCTCAAGAAGCTGCAGATATGTGGATTCTGCCTCCTTGTATTGAAGCTTTTGCCCAAAAGCATCTATGAGTAAATTATAGCAGATTACATCTGGCTTATAGGAGCTCCTTAGCAGTATCCATCTACATATCTGTACAGTTTTTTCTGTTATGACGGGCAACATAAATCCACGAGCCAATCCCAAAATAAATTAACAATTGTGATAAACAAAAACACAAAAAAATGGTGTCATTTCCCAAGTATTCATGTGTACATCTAATGTTGTCACATAAGTCATATGAAATAGACGCTGACAAGTGACACACGAACATGAATGCATAATGGATTCAACGGTGAAATGTTGCAAGAGAGAAGAGAAGTCAACCTTCACACTTCAAATAATTTGATAGATAAAAATTGTACTGTTAAGGTAAATTTGCCAGACGAAGAGAATGAGAGTAATTAATTGATCAGGTAGCACTACTTTAAAAAGAAAACTACACTTGGAGTATGGAGTTACAATACGGCACTATCAGTTGAACATAAATCAGGTAAAGAAATGTCTCCACTAAAAATTGGTATAATGTATGGTCTTTATACAATATAACGGTATAGATTTTCAAAGAAATCATTAGGTGTTCCATTGAATAATCCTGAAAAGGCAATATCCATGGAAAAATGAAAAATAAAATGAAGTTTGAAGGTGGGGAGGGCAATTAAGGAATGTAGCAGCAGCATGAACTTCTCACCGAAATGATTGAATCCCATTGTTTCCTCATCCGAAGTTGAACAGCCACAGTGAAAATATCATCCCATGCATCAAGAGTGGCAGGAAGCATGTCCAATGAACCCCAAATGCTCTCACTCTCCACACCCTTTTCAACATAGTCCAGAATCTGCTGTGCAGTTGAACTCAACACAGGGAAAATCCCATCAACAAACCCAGAACCGTATTTCCATCCTCGTCCTCTCAAAGAACCACCTGACCATGGAAAAAAAACACACTTTTCAAACATGACACACACATTTCAACGAACGAACTCATATTCCAAGTGTTAATTACATTTTTTCCTGGACACTTTTTTGTGGTTGAAGTTCCTTAACCTGCCATTTTTGTCAATATAAACGCTGTCTCTTTTGAACTTCTCCAAAGCCACGCTACTTGAATCATTTGCTTTCCATTCAAAGTCATTCATGCAAGCTCTTGGTTCTACAAGTGTGGGACTTAGTGTGCATATAGAATTTAACCTGTAGATAGATAAGTAAGGTGTTAGTTAAGTTTCAGTTCCATTTCAAAGTGAAGTTGCATAACTGTGTCATATGTTAATGAAACGGGCTATGTCCAAACATGGGTGAGAAAGAATGGAACACAAAATTGAAATGAAGAAAAATGGAATGGAGCTTACATGAAGGCACGTGGGAGAAGGTCCGAGAGTGGGATAATGAATGATTGGATTTTTTTTTTTAAGGCGAGAAAAATGGGCCTTTTCTGCTTTCTATATGGAACAAATGATAAGAATGGACGAATGGACTAACGAGCAAATATCCATGAAAATATCTTAGGAAGGGTTTAGAAGGGCCGAGCCGAACAAGCTACCATGGAAACATGTACGATGAAAACGATCGTTAACATCTTTTTAACAGATTGGTCGTCATTAGTATAAGCTATCATTTTACTACTTAAAACTGTGAAACCTTGTTATAGTAATTCTGAATTAAAAAAAAATTAAATGAATTTTTTAAATTGAAATTTATTGACTATATCAATTCTTATTATTGAGCATCAGTTTGTTTAAACTTAAGCAAAATATTTTTAAAAAAATGTTTTTTAAAATAAACGTTTTTTTACGAAGCAGCTTGGGTCGTTTTGTTTGTATTTAAAGTAATTTTTAATAAAATAAATATTTTATATATATATTTGTCTAAATTATATATTTTTTAAAATAATTTTTTTTTTTTTAATAAAAATATTATCTTCCTTTTAAATAGTCTACTATTTTTAAAAAACTATAAACATTTATTCTAAATTTAAACAAACTTGTTCAATATTTTTTTTAAAATAAAAAAACACTTATTTTAAAAATAAATAAATTAGACCAACATATAAAAAAATTAAAAAATTATTTATTTTATTAAAAATATGTTTTGAAAAAACACAAACAAATCGCTCCTAAATCCATTAGAGAGTATAATGATAATAAGTTATAAAATTTAAAACTACAATGATAATAAGTTGTATATGTAAAAAAAATAAAATGTTAATCATTTTAATTTAAAATATTTATTTGATATTTTTAATTTAAAAATTATTATAACATTGTATTACAATTTTAAAAACTAAATTAATAATTTAGTCATAATTAATCAATTTCCCTTTGGGTTTATTATGTTAACAATTTAGCTTTTCAGAAACTCTCAACTCCCAATGTTAATTCTACGTCAGAAAAATACAAAGCATGAAAAGAAAAATTGTTTCATGTTCGAAATAAAGAGAAATATTTGTTTTAAATTAAATAAAGAGAAACGACTCTTATTTTATTTTCCCCCTCACATGCTAAAAGTTAGTATTTTAGTTTACGTTTTTTATTTTATTTTTTCAATTCCTTAATTTTTTATAAAAAAATGTTTCTTAAAATAAAAATATATAAACAGTCACGGACAGTGTTCATGATCATCCAATTATTAGGATTAAGATCCTTTAAAATAAGTCATGTGACTTTATGTAGACATCTACATCCTTTAATTATTCAATGCTCAAAATTAATTCACACTTAAAATTTTCATTTTAAAAAAAATGAATAATATACACGTATATACAATTTTTTGGTAGTTGACAATAATATATAATAATATATACGTCAATCTACTAAGATTATTGATTCCAAAAAAAAGTACTAAAAAAACTCTTTCCCAAAAATCAAAAATCTACCATATTTAAAATTTTCAAAATTTAAAAAACAAAATATTCACATGTTTAAATTATATCACTTTTTTTATAATGTGAGAAAAAATAACAAAATAAAATAAAAGTAAATATATTAGTGTTTCACACAAAGATACATATATAGTATCTGCCAACAACAGACTAGAAATTTTCATTAGTGGATTTTCTAAAATCATAAGAGCATTAATCTTAGTTACTCTCTTCTTCACAAGCACATTCACACACTTATTATCTTCCTTTAGAGAATGTTTAATGTCTACCTTTCAATCCTCCTTTAAGAAGTACTTAAGATCTTAACAATGTTGACATATGCATGACAAGAATGTACATAGAGTTGGAGCATACACAACGCATAAAAGTGAGATTGAGACGCAAAGACCATCACTGAGATGCAACTCCCATGCAATTTTCAACCTATTTAACAGACCCAATAGCTCAGCCTTCACAATGTCTACAACTCCAATATTACCATAATATCCATGAATCCATGCTCCATGAGCATCCCTCAAAAGGGCATCAGACCAAATTGGTCCTAGATTCCTTTTGTAGCTACCAACGACATTGTAAAACAACAAAAAACTCAATTAGATTGAATTGTGTTTTTAAAACTTATTCAAAAACTTTTGTATAAAATGTTTCAACATCATTTGTCTTTTCAAATAGATGATAAACAAGATTTTAAAGTCAAATCAAATGGACGCTAAAAAATGTTATTAAAGATAAAACAAACAATTATTTTTAGTTATTGCATAGATAATAAAGAGAAGCAACACAACATTTTTTTTTATTCTAGTTCACCTCTACCAACGAAGTTACGTCTAATTCTTGGTAAACTATCAAGTTCTGCTATATAAAAAAATATACAAATATTATTTTATCAAGTCATTTAGAATACATAATCCTTCAAAAGATTTTGTTATAGAATCCAGGACCTCATAGAGTCCACTTTTTCAAGGTGGTTTTTCAAGCCCTTCATCCTAGCCTAAAGCTATCTCTTTCTGCGAAATATACTACCAAAAACTTTCTTGCTAAAAGCAAGGGAATCAATCTTCACATTCTCTAAAGATCCATGCACATTGCTACTAGCTCTATGCCAAACATTTTGAAGACCACCTTATATTCATCATGAATGCATCGAGAGGTTTTAAATCTAAAAGGTCTCTCCCCTTGTGGGAAAGGAAAACCCCACATCACAACAACAATGGATCATGATTCAAGTAGGCTCTCGAGAGGACTTCCATGACCACTTTATGGAATCTTATTCTCTAAGCAGTATCACATAAAGCTCTATTTAACCTTTTATGCATTGGACAACTACATGTACCATTAATCCTCAATATGCTTAGCAACCCCAAATAAAATCCATGATTGATCCAACAAAAGTTGCATATGCTTTAGATGTTCCACAACTTCATTCACTCCCCTAAAAAGAGATTTGCATAAACCCCTTACAAACCCAAGAATGGCCTCCACAAGCAACCACCACAAACACAACTTGTTGTCACTCATCATGGAATTGAAAATTGAAAATTGAAACTAAGATTATTCTTCCTCATAGGCCAAACTCCACCAAAATGTCCCTGCGCTTCCTAAATAGAAATAGGCTTGTGCTCTAGTCTATTTTAGAAAGGAGCAATATTGATATACTATGTATGAACTTCAAAAAGAAAAAGATTGGGTTACCACTCCTTAATAGTCTCCTTTAGGTGTAACTGATTCCTGTTACTTAAAGCACCTTTTCCATTCCAAGAAATAATATTAAGGTCTTCAAACATCACCATGACCTTAATAAAAGAGGTCGTGACCTAACAAATTAGTCATGTTGGAGATAGAACCTCCTCAATCATAACATCCTCTTGAGGTTCCTTTACGTTGTTAACCTTCCTCCCATTCCCCAACTCTAACTGATCCTATTTGGAAGAGACCTTGTCAATCGTCTCCATCACCATAACACGAGAGTCAAGGGGTTTGTCTTAATAATTGAACTTTTCTATGCTCACCTCAATCATAGGATGAACTATTTTAGAAACTATAACCATACTATAATTGATAAGCCTCATACCACCACACTCATGCACCTTATTCCCCATAGGGATCTTGCTCACACCCTCCACATGTACCCTATTGCTAGTCCTCGATGTGGTCAACATAATTGTTGACTTGGAAACGTTAAGGCCATGCATGTTAGCCTTCCCCTCAAGCCTTGATTTATTTTTTTTCTAAGATTTCTATTGCAAACCCCCTTGGATATTAATATGTTTGAATATTCCTATGCTCAATCACTTCCCCAACCACAACGTCTAAACCAAACTTTTCCCCTCATCAACTACCTTGTCATTATCCTTCTTACTCAAAATATTATATTTTTTCTAAGCAATCATAACCCTTTTATGTCCACCAAAACTTTTGCTTTAAATTTCTCTTGTGAGTTACCTTGAATTTCACACTTTTTTTAAATTTTGTAATTGTCAGCCAATCATTTCCCTTATCATTAGGGGCAAGCAATGCACTAGGATTAACTTCCTATGTAACATTCGTCACCTTGAGTGTGTTTGCACTATAGGTTGATCCATCACCACTAATTTCTTAAAACAATTTTGAGCAACATGTCCATATTGTCTGCAAGTGGCATAAAGCATAAAGGAGATGAAAACCCTCATACTCCACTTTGAACCAAAAATTTTGAAACCATACTCTTCCCACCACTGATTAGTAATTTGATAGAGAACTTAACAAACTTACCACAAGATGTATTCAATGTCATCATGTTCACTTTAACTGACCTCCCCACAATTTAAATTAATGCTAATAACACATTCTCATTATAGTACTCCATTCCAATACTTAAAAAACAGTTCCAAACTAAAAATTTATCAATATGAACTTTTGATCAAACACCATCCAAGGACCCCTTAAAATCACCTTTTCCCTATCCTCATTCAAATCAAATTTGACCGTGAAGAAACCATGGCCAACGTCCATGACATCATAACCACTAGAGAGCTTCCAAATAAACTCAAGTTTCTCACACATGGTAAGATAGCCAACTCATTTGCCAAGCAATTTGACAATACCTGCTTTTTCAAAGGAGCCCGCAGCGCTTGCACAATACTACTTTCTATAAAACGTTGTGGTTTCACCCTAATACCATCCTCAAGTTCTATCTTGAATGAATTCTTTCTTTCCAATGAGGGCTACTGTTTCCAACCTTAGGGATAGGCTCCCTATGTTTCATCAATTTATCCCTAAAGGACACATGCTTCTTACTCCCACCCCCACCATCCAGTGGTCTCGGTGGTGGAGATGCACCATGCATATTCGCTCTATACGTCTCTCCATTTTTTTTCATATCACTTTAGTTAGAGAGTAGAATGAATCTATTTATATCCTTTAATTGTTCAATGCTTAAGATTAATTTATATTTTTTAATTTTTTTTTTCATAATATCTGCATGCGAAATGTGATAAGTATCACTATAACAAACAATAAGAAAACCTTTAAGTGAAACAAATTCTTTGTAACATAATATCTGCGTTGAGTCATGCATTTTAGAGAATAAAGCGAATCTAGCTACCTCCTTTAGTTACTCAATGGTTAAGATTAATTCATATTTAAAATTTTCAAACTCTTTAAAAAAACTGAACAATATATTTAATAATTTGTTGCCGCTATGATTATTGATTCGAAAAAAAAAAAAACTCTGTTCCTGCACATATCAGCAAACATTTCATTTTTAAAATTTAAAAAATTAAAACTAAACAAAATATTTACGTACTTTGAGTCATGACACTTTAAATTCGAATGTATAAATAAGTTGTTTATCTTTATTTTATAAATTTTATAATATTATATAAATTAAACATTTTACATAAAAATACAATTTAATATTAAAATTGTTAAAATGAATATTTAACTTAATTTTATGATATTATAATATATTAATTTTTATTTAAAATTTTAAAAAGTTATTTTTTATTATTAACAACGTCAAAGCCAAATATTTCAATAATAAATTTTATTAAGCGAGATTAACAAACTTCAAACAATCTTGTAAGCAAAAGTGCCAGAGATAATCTTGGAGAATGAAGTGAATCTATGTAGCTCACTGTTCAGTGGTTAACATTAATTAATATTTAAAATTTTCAAAATTTTAAAAAGTAAAACAAAAAAAACTGAACAATGTGTAATTGTAGCTATGATTGTTGATCCAACAAAAAATAGTGCACAAAAATGGTTTTATTTTATTTGACCTGATAGCACATAATATTTCACAATTTATAATAATTTAAAATTATAAATTTTATTTAAATCAACATATTAAACATAATATATAGTTAAATATGATAGTGATTTCCCCGAATAATTTTCCTACAATTCCTCTTGTCATATTTCAAAGATACAGACCAGAGTTTCTCAAATATCTTTGACTAAGATCATTCTATTCGTGGAGGATCAAGAAACGAAGGACGTTGGAGAATGGGGAAGTCCTTTGAGATTCAAGAAAAGCGCATATTAAAGACCATGAATCCGCACGAGGTTGTGACTTGCGACGAGACAGAATCGGTGAGAGAATAAAATACTTAATTAACATTCGTTCATTTTCATGTCTTGTAACGTTGAAAAACCAGTAACAAATTTATTCACGAATGGCGTAAATAATATTTCCTTTTCAATAAACATGTTCTTTTCATCTTTAAAGTCACATAAAACATGAGGCTGTGATACTAGGCAGCCGGGTACCTTGAGACATATGTTGTTGTGCATATATTGGTCAAATCATCAACAAATGATGATAAATTACCTTTATTAGCCAAGAAATTATGATCATTTGGCATGGCATGCTGTGAGTGTTTGTGATCAATACATAATGTTTTTTTTTTTTTTTGGCAGAGGAAAACAATGTAGCGGTGGCTTTTTGGATTGAGGAATCTTGCTCTCTATCGATTCCTTAATTCAAGCTTAATAAAAATGAATGGTCCTTATGTTTTTAACAGTACATAACAAGCTTTTTATTTGTGGTAAGTGAAAAATTGTGGATCAGCATGACCTTATTCTACGCCAACATTATGAATTAGTATAGAATAATTAAAGTTGTGTTTGGATGAGAAATTTTAATAAATTTAAAATATTTAGAATTTGAATTATTTTGATTTAAAATTTTATATTTTTAAATGCTTTGTTTTGATAGGTTGATTTAAAATTTTAAAATTTTTATTTTTTATTATATGTAAATTTTTATTTTTAAATATGTATTTAAAAATAG
>JAMLFT010006649.1:0-15783 GCA_026544285.1 Pachyrhizus erosus
AATATTTAAATAATTAATAAAAATTATATAAATTTATTTTATTTGTCACTTTTAAATTTACAGAAATAAAGATAATTGATAAAAGGATGTATAGAATTTTTTCCAGAATTTTTACAAGTCAAAAAAATTTATAAAAATAAAAACAGAAAATAAAAATAAAAAAAAGGGATAAGAAAATAAAAGAAATAAAATAAAATAAAAACATAAAAAGAGAAAAAGAAGGAAAAATGGGGGAGGCGCTAGGCGGGGTCGAACCCCTGACCCAGGAGAGAGAGAATGGCGCTCCAGTGTCAACTGAGCTACCCACGTGGGTAGTGACTCACGTGCATACTAAAAATAAACGGCATAACACATGGTTAACTTAAGAAATAAAATGAAAACGCAAAAAGTGGGGGTAGCTAGGATTCGAACCCATGCCCCTTGGTGCATTTTGAGTTAGGAGAGAGTCGTTTTGTCAATTAGGCTCGTAGGCCCATCGCTGACCATTACTTGAATTAAAATCATTTTATCCCTTCCTTTTGAGTTATCTTATTCAACCTTCTTCCAAACTGTCATTGACGAGTTTCGAAAACTCTGCAAATTGCCGCTCCATCTCAGCCTACGACCGCCGTGACTCAGCAAACCTATCCTAGGCCTAAAACAAATAAAATAACCATCGTAGGCGGTAGCTAAAGGCTATAAATAGCCATAACCAAAAGCTTGAAAACTCAGAAAACACAGAGAAAAGTTCTCATTCGAATTCACTCTCTGATCCACCAAAATCCTTCAAATTAATCCTATTAGCTTCGTATAATACCTAGAAACATTTTAGGAAGGAGAAATAGAAGAAACGAGCCCAGAAACACGAAGAACTTCAAGAAACCCGAGCCTCCATTAAAGGAAATTTTGAGTTTTGAGTTAAGGTAGGAGGAGTCTTCTTATCTTCTAATTTAAATTACATAACTATTCTATTTCATGTATATTTTATTTTTGCTTAATTACGAGCTCTGAAACTCCATGAATTGTTGGAATCAAAGAGAAAATTTCTATTTTTGAACGAAAGAAAAACCTTCTTTCATTAGCTAGTAGAAAACCTCTAAGTTCCAATTGAAACTCAAAATAAGTTCGCCTTGAGTCAGAGAATGATTCTGTAAAATTAATTAGGCCTAAATCTGTTCAGAATGAAAAATCCCAAATTCAAATTTTCTGGTTCGAAACCCCTTTTCAGATGTTGAACATGACTAAATGACCAAAATGTCCCTCCTTTTGAAAATTTCTTTAAAAACTGTTTTGAGTAATTTAGGCCTCAAATGACCTCTGAAAATTTGCCCTAAGATTGTGTAACAATAGAGGAACAAAGTAGAGGTGTTATTTTTTTGAAATTTGTGAAAATAAAAATTATTTTTATAAAATACCCAAAATACCCCTACTTAAATAAAAATTTATTTTTGACCCAATTCAGAAGAAAAATCTTAATGACCCTTTTTAGAACCCTTCATTACATTTCCTAAGACCTATAAAAAAATTTCTTTGTCCAGAAAACCATTGAAAATAAAATTTATTTATGAAAATGACCATTTTGCCCTTAGTTTTAGAATTATTTAATTTTTTTACAAGAAATGGAATTTTTGGTCTAGAAAATAATTAAATAGTAGGAAATATTTAATATCTTATTTATTAGTAGTTTATATAAGGGAAATGCATTAGAAATGGGATCGAAATAATATTTTGAAGAAAATTTCCAAAATACCCTCAAACATACAATATAGGATATATTTCCAATTTTTGCAAAGATAAATATATTCTCTCATTTACAATTAGTATGGAGGTTAAAATTCACCATAAATGGAAAATCAAAAGAATATAAAAAGTTCCTTAGATGGAAATGACCAAAATACCCCTATATTCAACTGTACTCATTATTTTCTATTTTCTTATTCAGATCTCTGTCAAATTTCTTAACTACCCTAATAATTGCATACTTGATTATAAATCTCAAGGGATTGAGGATTCTTTAAAAAGGAAATCATGTGGATAAGAAAAACATCTTTGTGATGCAAATCTCTTGTATAATTGTTGATAATATTTAAAGAATCTTCTTGATATTAACCAAACAAAATAATACATATTTATCATTATAACAAATCAAGAAGTAAATGGATCGATAAGTCTTCGTAAATAAAAGAGATCCCCCTCAGGCCAGAGACAGATCTACTAATGGCCAAACGAATAAGCGTGAATATTTAGATCAGAAGATTTCAGGGATCTGGTACCTAGAAGACTTGATCGACTGAAGTAAGGATGGATAAATAGATCAAGAGTGAGATTTCAAAATGGAGAAATACAATGGGTTGACTACAGTAGGTACTTGAGGAATGTATGCAGGCTGTGGAAGTCCTTGGGGGTGTTTAGGTTCCAAGTTTGTGAACTGCCAGAATTAAGGAGTTATAATGCCGACTTGATAACTTCGACAAAGCATAGCATTACCAAAGTTAGTAAAGAGTATCTAAGTTATGTAGCAACTTGAGATATGTACTCCTGACTGTCACCAAAAAATATTGCAACTTATGGATTTGATAGTATGATTGCATAAGTCCTCTGGTGAAAGGAGTAAAAGAGGCAGCAAAGGATCCCTATAATCGATAGAGATTTATCTATGATACGGTGAGGTGAAATAGATGTATCTACATATGTGTATGTTTTGTATATGATTAATCTGGTACCCCAATACTATATAATTAAACTTGAGAATCAAAGATTCACTCCTACACTAACCATTTCAGGAAACGATGTCTGAAGAATTCCATCTACTTTTTTATTTGTCTGTTACTCTCTTATGTGGGCGATGGTCTAGAGACCCACTGTATCAATTATATACACATACTGGATATGTGAGTTTCACCTTCTTTCATGCAGCTCCCTTATCTCCCACTTCCTACAGGCAACTCGATCTTCCGATTGTTTTAACTCAGGTGGAACCTCCGAGAGTTTCAGTGTCACCTTCTAGTTTCCCTTCTCAACTTAGAAAGAGACGACCACGTAACTCTTCCACTAGTCATGTTATGTTTAGAATAGTTAGACTTGCTCCCAGTATTGACATATCAGAGGATGAGGATCCTTCGGAAGATCCGGGAGCAGATGCTTAATCTTCCTTTTATATTATCAACAATGTATTATATAAACATTTGTGTAATATAAGCAAGTGACTGTTATGTTTTGGGATATTATGTATAATGAAAAATAGTCACGACAAATGTAACTTAGAAACTTTTACTCAGTAGAATAAAGTGGCTTTTATGTACATGAATTTTGAGTAATTAAAAAGTAGTCATTACAAAATCAAAATTTAGCAAGGTTATCAAAGCTTTGTTGGAAGTCTCGCCAGAAAACTCAAACAAAATTTGGCTTATAAAAATGTTTTATGCTATTTGAATTAAGTTTTTTGAAGCTTTGAGGAATTATGATGAACCAATAAATGAAAAACGTTTTGAGTTGAGATTTTCGAATTAGACGTTGATCGAAATCACCTTTATATACCCTATAGGATTAAATTAGTAATAGGATAAGCTTTGCGTTTGACATTTAAACGAATCTGGATATTGAATTCCTCTAAATTGTTATAAAAATTAGAAAATCAAACAAGAACCAGAGTCACGTTCCAATTCTTGATCGACAAACAAAATCTTACACATTCAAAATAATAGATGAGTTTTAAGCCTTGGAAAGAATCGAACTCATTGCACAAAGGTTACAAAAACCAAAGAGGAAAATTTTTTGAGAATTTTAATGCAATTTCGAACCAAATTGAACCTTTGGTTTAGAGGTCGAAGATGATGAATGGTCAAATGACCATTTTGTACTTAAGACAGAAAATGACTAAAATACCCCTAATTCATTCAAAATTTCAAAAAAAGTATAGAAGATAGCTCTACTTCTGTGCATAAACATAAAACTAATTTTTCTCAAAAAGTTTGAATAAAATTATTTTATTTTTTAAAAAATGACCAAAATACCCCTAAGAGATAAAAATAGGAATTTCACCCATTTTTTGTCAACAAATTAAGGGAAAAGCTGCAAAATCAGTCTAGGTATAAGCCTAGGGAATTTTACCATTTTAGAAATTCAAAAATCCTCAAGAATTAAATTTTTATTCCAAAATGACCAAAATACCCCTAGGGTATGAAAACCAAGTTTTACCATTCATTGGTCATTCAAAATGCAAGAAGATATAGTCTAAATCCTTTCTACCATCAATAGGAACTGTCATAAAAATTAATGAGCTAAAAATGTTAAGCAAAAGTCTTTAAAGAGCAAAATTTTATAAAATGACCAAAACGCCCCTAGGTTGTAAAGAAATTTTTTTTATCATTTGTTAGATCTCCTAAAATCTAGGGAAATAGTTTAAATTACTAAGAACCTATATAACAAATTATGAGTTGAAAAATGAGGAAGAAATCCCTAAAAGGACAAATTTTTACAAAAATACCTTCTTAGGAAAATCTCTAAAAAATACCTCTTTTTCAATAAAATTTTCAAACTAAGGCTAATAGAGATTTAAAACCTCCTATACTTACTTCTTTCTCATAAATATAAAGATTGAAAAAAAAAATGGAAGAAAAAGAGAAAATGACCATTTTGCCCCTGACCTTGTCATTTGAATTTAATATATATTGTTGTTTATTATGATTATTGATTATGCATCAAAATATGTTGGATTGATGATGTAAATATGATTTCATACCTCCATTATTAATGGAAGGTAAATATTCCTGATAACTATCCATTTGAGACGGTAAATTATGAATTAACCCTAGGATAGATGATGAATTAAGATATGCTCAAACAATAATAACACAATCTAGACTGACTGTGATATAAAATTGGATATCTAAATATGTCACAATACCAAGATAAGATGAGCAGTAGAGATGACAGATGAAATAAGGAAGGTAAAAAGAACTAGAAACCTTATCGAGTGAGAATTAAGAATAGAAAATACAATGGTTAACCACAGAAGGTACTTGATGAATGTACGCAGACTCTAGTGAGATCTTGGGGTAGATAAGGTGCCAAGTTGTGAACCGCTGAGAGTGAAGAGGGTGTCATAGAACCGGCTTGGCGTCCTCGATAAAGTGGAGCATTTCCAAGATCCGGTTGAGAGTATCATGGACTGAGTACCAGGCAGGATATGTACTCCCAATTGTCAATCAAAGATTTCAACTTGGATTATTAATGACACGTTCACATAAGTCGTCCCGGAGTTAGTAGTATTGGAGGATGCGAAGGGCCCTAAATCGAGTAGAATTTATGATTAGGCACGTACGGTTATGTGAGAGTTTACGTTATATATATCACTTCTATCTAGATATATGTGTTACCCAATTATAGATGACTCACTTTTACACCTCCCTATCTTTTCAGACACAAGATGGCAGATGATTTTCAACCATTATTCTATTTGACTGTAATACCCTTTGAAGGAAGATGGACCTATGACATAGTACAAGGAGATGACACATTGGTGGGATATGTTTGATTTGCTTTCAGACTTGCTAATATCGTCGTTCCCTAGTAGTTTCATCATGTAGACTTACCAGTGGTCCTATCTCAAACACAACCACTTAGATTCGCTAGTATTCCAACCATGCAACGACGACCTTAGACGCCTTAACCTCCTAAATCCTCCATAGGGTTAATACAAGTCAATGATCTAGACAGGAGAGACAACTTTACAAAATAACAGGATCCTTCTGAAGAATCTAATTAAATCAAATTAGTATTGGAAAAGGATTATGGAGATATTTTGTTTGGTTAACCAAAATATTATAACGATGTAAGAATAGGTTTACTTATGAATTTATTTATCTTGTTTAATTATGTTATAAGAACTCAAAATGAAGTTATGTGGATTAACCTATTATTGTCAAATTGTAATTCCCTTGGCATATTAAGTTTTTTTTTAATTTTATTTTACTTGCGCTAAAGTTATCAGAATATAATTTCTTAATTATTAAAAGTAAATAAAAAAGGGTGTTACACTATTTGGCTAGAAAGAGCTAAATGATTGATAAATTGGCTAATTAATGTTGTTATGAATGAATGATTCATTTGAGACTGGATTTCACGTCAATGGATGTGAGTTGGATATTGTACCTGGAGACTTGATCGAAAAAAGACAGAAAGTAGTCGTTCATCATAATTCGTGTGAGATACAGGATTGGAGAAATGCATTGGGTTTACTATAGAAGACACCTGAGGAATGTATGCAGGTTGTGGAAGTCCTTGGGGGTATAAAGGCACCAGGTTTGTAGGTCACTCTAGAAAAGAGGGTCACAGTAAGCCGGCTTGGCAACCCCAATGTTGTAGAGCATTACCAAGATCAGTGGAAAGTATCTAAGACATGTACCTTATTACAATATGTACTCTTGATCCTCACCCAAATTGCAAATTACAAATAAAAACAATACGTTTCGCATAAGTCCTCAAGAGTTAGTAGTAAGAGACAGTGAGGGGCCTTAATGCGTTAGTGATATATATGACATGTAACGGTGAGAGAGTAAACAATTGCAGGTATGTCATTGTATGTGTTTGATGGAGAACAAGTGACTCACTCCTACAAATCCTATATTTTTCAGGGTAGGATAACTAATGATTATCGTCCCTCGTTTCATTTATCTATAACACCTCTCTACGAAAGATGGACCATGGATCCCTTGTACCAGTTGGATACCTACACCGGATATGTCTAATTCACTTTCTTTCTTACCAATGCCTTATCAACTTCTATATCTAGCCAGATAGATCTACCTATAATATTAACTCAAATCATACTTTCCAGATTTTTAGATTCCCCTCCCAAAATTCCATCACATCCTAGAAGGAGACAACAAAATAATCTCAATCAACCTTCTACCTCCATTCTCACTAATGCCAGACCATCCCTCACAACATTCTATCATATATACAATTCAATTCATTCTTTCATATATAGAGTAATTGTTAACATAGTCTCAAGAGCTTATTCGAACCTAAACTTGTGAGGATTTAAGAGAGAGCAAATATTTTTGACACCTACCGAGTGAAACCTTTTCTTCCTGAGAATCTTTTTGTGTGAACTATGACCTATGAGGGATTCTTCATTGTTTTTCACCATTATATCTGTAAGGGTGGTGGCTAAGTGGAGTTCTTGGAAATCAAGAACGTGTGTAGAAGAGTCTCTATGGATCGCACCAGTGTAAAGAAAATTGAAGAAGGATTAAGGTGCAACATGGCTAGGTTATGCAGTATTATTCTAGGATCCTTAAATGTCTTTGATGGGAAGTTATTTGATAATTTGTGAGTCAAAATGCTAGCAGTTTTTGGCTTCCAAGATGTGATAAAAGTGGTGGCAATTGGGTTTACAAACCTTGGTAAGAATGCAATTGAGGAGCAGAAATTAGCCTTCAAACAACAACAAAAACTTAATAACAAGGCACAGTTTCACATCTACTAGTATGTCAATTCAAAGATATTCAACAAGATTTGCAAGGCATCCACCTCAAAGGAAGCATGGGAGATTCTGGTGAAAACATATGGTGATGGAGAAAAGAATAAGAAGGTTAAGCTGTAGACATTGTGAAGGCAGTATGAACTTCTCAACATGGAGGAGAAAGAATCCATTACATATTACTTTGACAGGATCCAAGAACTGGTCAACACCATGAGGGCCAATAAGGAGAAGATTTTAGATCAACGAGTGGTAAACAAAATATTAAGGATTTTGCCACCATTATTTGATCATATAGTTGTTGCAATTGAGGAGTCAAAGGACTTAGACAATTGAAAAATTGTAACACTCCTTTGAGGCACATGAGATAAGGATCAATGAGAGAAGATCCATTTAAGAACAAACACTTCAGGCACGATCCAATTACAAGGGAAAAGGCAAAGGACCCTAGAAAGGGAATAAGTCAAACACTAACTAGAAATGTCAAGATCAAGGATTTGGTGAAACTAGTGAATCTCTAAAGGAAAGAAAAATGACCAAGCACAGAAATAAGGTAGCAACTCTAATAGTAACAAGGAGTGGAAGTTTAATAAGAGAAAAGTGAGGTGTTACAACTATCAGAAACTTGGTCATTATGCAAAAAAGTGTTAGCTAGGAGAAGGTGCTAGGAATGAGCCCAACAATTGTGCTAACTTGGCACAAGATGAAAGATCAAATTTTAAAGTTGTGATGCTCGTGGCAACCACAAGCAGTGAATCCTCCAATGAAACTTCATGGTACTTGGATTCTGGTTGTTCCATTCATATGACAGGAAAAAAGGAAGGGTTCATCAGTTTGGATGACTCATCAATGAGCAAAGTTTGATTTGTAGATAATAGTAGCCTCACTGTAGAAGGCATTGGTAGAGTGGCTTTTAAACACAAAGATGGAAGAGAAACAGTCATTGAGGAGGTTTTATATGTGCCTAACATGAAGATAAACTCGTTGAGTTTAGGCCAACTGCTGCAAAAGGGATTTGTCATGACAATGAAGGACAATTGGCTCAAAGTGTTTGACAGAAATCAAAAACTTGTCATACAAGTAAATCTATCTCAGAACATAATTTTTGAATGAGAATTAACATTATGAAGCACTAAGGCTTTGCAATCTCAAAGAATAAGATGGAATGGTTGTGGCATCTTAAGTTTGGTCACCTCAATTTTAAGGACCTCCACCTACTCACAAACCACAAGATGGTTGAAGGATTGCCTCAGGTTGTAGTCCTTGAAGAGGTATGCAAAAAGTGTATTGAATGCAAGCAAATTAGAGGAAGCTTCAGCATATTTGTTCCTACCAAAGCAACAAAGAAGCTAGGGATCATACATTGTAATGTTTGTGGCCCTATGCAAATAGAAACTCTTGGAAGCAACAGATATTTCATTTCATTCATTGATGATTTGACTGGGAAGATCTGGACATATCTTATTAAAAGGAAACATGAAGTCCTAGATGTCTTTAAGAAATTCAAGTGCTTAATTGAAAAGCAAATTGGGAAAGTGATTAAAGTTCTAAGAACAAATGGTGGGGGTGAATATATGTCAAATGAATTCAAGGAATTATGTGAAAGTGAGGAGTTAATTCATGAAGTTACACCACCTTACACACCCCAACATAATGGTACAACTAAGAAAAAGAACAGAACTTTGTTAAACATGGTGAGATGCATACTAAATGTAATGCCCATTTTTATTTACTTTTAATAATAAAAAAATTATATTCATATGATTTAAGCGTGGGTAAAATTTAAAAGCTTAACTCGCCAAGAGAATTACAATTTAACATAACATATCAATTCACATAATTTTATTTTTGGTATTCTCAACTTAATTATACAAGATGGATAAAGCCATAAGTAAACTTATTATTACATTATCATAATGTTTTGGATATTTAAACAAAGTATCTCCTTAACCATTCTCCAGTACTAATTTAATCTAGTCAGATTCTTTAGAGAGATCTTCTTCTTCTGTAGAATCTTTTATTGGCTTGAACTGACCCAATGGAGGATTATGGAGGTTAAGGAGTCTGTGGTCGTCTTCGTATAGCTAAACACTAGTGAACCTAGGTGGCAGGTTTGGGATAAGACTACTGATAGGTCTACATGATGGAATTGCCAAGGCACTACGACATTAGCCTGTTTAAAAGCAAACCGAACGTATCCCACGAAAGTATCATCTCCTTAGATTCTATCATAGGTCCACCTTCCTTCTAAGGGTATGATTGTCAAATGAAATAATGGCTAGAATTCATTTGCCATTTGAGTTTGAAAAGATAAGGGGTGTAGGAATGAGTCATCTATCCTTGGGTGACTCATACATATAAATATAGGTTGATATATCTAACGTAAATTCTCATCTCATCGTACGTGCCTAATTAGGTATTCTACTCATTTTAGGACCCTTCGTAGCCTCCAATACTACTAACTTTAAGAGGACTTACACGAGCGTATCAGTAGTAATCCAATTTGCAATCTTAGGTTGAGGATCGGGAGTACATATCTTGCCTGATACTCAGTCCAAGATACTCTTAACCGAATTTTGGTAATGTTTCGCTTTATCGGGGATGCCAAGCTGATCCTGTGACACCCTTTTCACTTTGAGCGATTCACAACTTGACACCTTATCTACCCCCAAGGTCTCACCAAAGCCTACGTACATTTCTCTAGTACCTTTTGTGGTCAATCATTGCATTTCCTATTCTTAATTCTCACTCGTTAAGGTTTTTTAGTTTAATTTTACCTTTCTTGTTTCATCTGCCATCTCCATTGTTCCTTTTATTTTGGTACTGATGACAAGTTCAGATATCCATGAATAACATCCATCTTTTTATATCACAGTCATTCTAGACTATGTTAGTATTGTTTGAGCATTTCTCAATTCATCGTTTATCCTAAGGTTATGCAAAATTTTCTATCTTAAATGGACAGTTATCAAGAATATTTACCTTCTACTAATAGTGGAGGTATGCAATTATATTTATATCATCAATCGAACACATTTAAATGCATAACCAGTGATCACAATAATCAACAATATACATTATATTCAAACAATAAGGCAAGGGCAAAATGATCATTTTATAAAAAATTTCCTTTTGAAGGATTTTTCCTCACATTTTCAAATCATAAATTTTTATAAAAGGTACCTAATAGTATTAAAAGGATTTAGACTATTTTTCCTGAAGTTGAAATGACCCCAAAATGGTAAAATTTTCATTTTTATAATCTAGGGGTACTTGGTCATTTTGGAATAAAAATTTATTCTTGAAGATTTTTGAGTTTTTCTAAAGTGGTAGAAATTTCCTAGGGTTATACCTAGACTAATTTTGAAAGATTTTCCCCTAACTCCTTGTCCAAAAGGGTTAACTTCCAAATTTTATCTTTTAGGGGTATTTTGGTAATTTTAGAAAAAAATTAATTTTAATCAAATTTTTTTTAGAAAATTGCTTTTATATTTATGTACAGAAGTAGAGTTGTCTTCTATACTTGTTTCAAAACTTGAATGAATAAAAATGACAGAGAAATTTAAAGAAAAATAGAACAAGAGTAATTTGGTATTTTTTTTTCATTGAAGGGCAATTTGGTCATTTTCACATCTTCTCCTTCAACCTCTAAACCAGAGGTTTGTTTTGTTTCAAAAATGCTTTCAATTCCCCCTTACCCTTTATTTTCACGTTTCCATTGGATTGTTATTACTCTTTCGACCTAAACTAGTTAGAATTCAAGGTTAATGACTATAATTTTACTATAATTTCTACATAGAATTCGAATTTCTACAAAGCTTGACCTGGATTGCATCGAGCTCTTGAGTTCAATCCAATTTTTGTTGTAATTTGTCAAAAATGGTGATATATGCTATCAGAATCCTTCTAATAATAATTTCAAGAGTGATTCATTAGAGAATTTCATTGAAAATTGCCTAAGTGAAGAAAATTAGAGTTTTGTGAAGTTCAAATTTCAAATTTTTGAATTTGATTTGTTTTTAGTGAATTTTCTCATCTTAGGTTGTCAAACTTTCAGAAAGTTAAATTGGAATAATTTGGAACGATTCTACAAGCTAAAATAGAAGAAAAGATAACTCTTCCTACCTTTGATTAAGTTTTCCAGCGAGGCTCCGACGAAGCCCCGGCGTAGTTGCGAAATCGCAATTCTTTAGACAATTCTTCGAATTTCCTTGATAGAATCGTTCTATGAATGATTATGAACCTGGTAGGATTGAAGTGGGAGTGAGAATTCAGAGAGTATTTTAAAGAAGAAATCATGTTTCTTCTTCCTTCGTTTTTGGGTTAGAGGTGGTATTTATAAACCTCCGCTTCGACCTTCCTTCACTTCAAAGCATGCCTTAGGCCATAGGGAAACCAATTAGGGATTGCAAGGTGTGAGCAGCATAGTTCGAGTTAGACGGCATAGTTGTAGAGTGTCAGCTTGAGGAAGAGGATGATGGAGCTGCTTCAATGGTGACAAAGTGTTTTTTGGAAGCTTAAATAGATTTTAATTCGTAAAAATAATAGTGATGGGCCTACTAGTCAAACGATAACCCCTGCATACCCATTTAATCTTTGACCCCAATGTGTCTGCCTTCGAATTCACCCCACACCCTTTTCTCAATTCGTGTTTTATTTTTTCTCTTTTAACTCCAGCGCCCAAGCCTTATACTTATTTTATTTCATTTTATTGCTACCCTCGAAGGGTAGCTTAGTTGGTCGAAGCGCTCTTCACTCTCTTTTCCTCCCACTCGCAAGTTCAAGCCCGTTGACCCCTTCCCTTTTCTCCTTTCTTTTTCTTTTCTTTTATTTTCTTATTTTCTTTTAATTTTTGTTTTTGATTTTTAAAATCTTATTTTAAATTTCTAAATTCTTTCAAAATCCCAAAAACTAATTTATATTTTTCTTCTATTGATTTAATTTTTTTTTCACAATTATTTATTTTATTTGATATAAATCTATTTATTTTATCTAAAAATATTTATTTAATTTTATTTAATTCCTTAAAATTTAAGTTTTAATTCTTGAAAATTATATTATGATTTTATTCTAATTTCTTCTCATTTTTATTCTTCCCTTCCTTTATTTTCATTTTATTAAAATATTATGAACTAATTTCTATTTGAAAATAAATTTATATTTCCATTTTTATTTTAAATGTTAAATTCTTACTAACTAAAATCTTCTTTTCTTTGTTTCTTTCCCTAAACAATATTCACTAGTTGATATTTTCCTTTTAAGGATTAAATTCCTAAATCCTTAAATAAATTAAACTATAAATAGAAAAGAAGATAAATATAGAAATTTATACATTACTATTATATTAAAAGTTAGGATGTTACATTGAAAAGCAAAAATCTACCAAGTTTCTTATGGGGAAAAGCAATGTCAACTACTGCATACATATTGAACAAATGTCCCACCAAGAGATTAGAAGAAATAACACTAGAAGAAGCATGGACTAGAGCCAAACCAAGCGTTACTCATGTAAAGATATTTGGGTTTGTTTGTTGCAAACATGTCTCATCCCTAATTAGCTAAGGAAGAAGCTTGATCATAAAGGCACACCACATATTTTGATAGGTTATCACTCAACTAGAGGTTACAAGTTGTATGATCTAGGAAGTCATCAAGTGTCTATTAGCAGGGATGTTATTTGTGATAAGAATGGAAGCTAGAATTGGAGTTCAACCTCTAGTGAAGCTCGATTAAGGATACTACTAGAAGAAGAAATCTTAGTTGCAGCAACCATCAACAAAGATCCTATTGTAAGAAGATCATCAAAGACAAGTCAATTACCATGACATTTGAGGGACTATGAGTTATTTTAAGACTCAGTAGTCAATTCAAATAGAGAATTGATTCACTTTGCACTTATAGCAGAAGTTGAACTTATTGAATTTGACAAGGTGGTGACTAAGGAGAAGTGGTTGTAAGTTATGAAGGAAGAGATTAACTCTATATAAAAGAATCAAACCTAGGAATTGGTGGATCCTCCTTCAAATAAGAAACCTATAACACTAAAATGGGTCTATAAAGTGAAAATTAACCCAAAAGGAAAAGTGATGAAGCACAAGGCTAGATTTGTGACAAAAGGATTTTTGTAGAAAGTAGGAATCGATTATGGTGAAGTCTATACACTAGTAGCTAGGATTGAAACTGTCAAATTGGTTGTAGCTATAACAACTAATGCTAACTGATTAATGTATCAACTTGATCTAAAGTCTACCTTCCTCAATGGTCCATTGGAAAAAGAGGTTTATGTGGTTTAGCCATAGAGATTTGTAGTTAAGGGTGAAGAAAACAATGTGTATAAACTAAAAAAGGCATTGTATGGCCTTAAACAGATTCCAAGAGCTTGGAATAGGAGAATTGATGGCTTCCTGTCTCAGATGGGCTTTAAGAAATGCACCTCAAAACATGTTTATGCAAAATGCTGGAAAGATAGTGTGAAATTAGAGAAACTGGTTGTATGCTTATATGTTGATGGCCTTTTGATTACTAGCAATTGTGAGGAAACAATTTTTGATTGTAAAGGACAAATGTTGAATGAGTTTGAGGTGAGTGACCTTGGACTCCTCTCTTACTTCTTGGGGATTGAATTTAAAATGACTTAGTATGGGACAATTATGTATCAATACAAGTATGCAAAGGATCTATTGAAGAGGCTTAATATGCAAGAAAGTAATCTAGCAGGAACACCAGTAGAGGTTGGACTTGTTTTAGAGAAGGAAACAAATGAAAAACTGGTTGATCCTACTCACTACAGAAAGATAGTTGAATGCTTAAGATACTTATGCATCACAAGACCTGACTTGAACTTTAGTGTTGGGCTAATAAGTAGATTCATGTAAGAGCCAAGGCAATCACACTTGTTAGCTATAAAGAGGATATTGAGGTATGTGTAAGGGATAATTGATTTTGGAATCCTATTTCCAAAGGGTGAAGCTGGAGCAAAACCATAATTGATTGTATACTCTGGTTCAGACTGGTGTGGAGATGAAAGTGATAGAAAATGCACTGTAGGGTACATCTTTTATGGAGGATCTTCAATCTCCTGGTCCTCTACAAAGGAACCTATTATAACATTATCATATCGTGAGGTTGAGTATATTGCAACCTCTGAAACTGCATGTCAAGCAGTTTGGCTAGATGTCTTGACGAAAGAATTGCAAGTGAAAATTTTGAACAAAGTGAAGTTGTTGGTAGACAATAAATCTATCATTGGTCTAGCAAGACATCCATAATCTCATGGAAGGAATAATCATATAGAAACAAGGTTCCACTTCTTGAGAGAGTAAGTGAAGTTGAAGATTGAGCACTGTAGAACTGAAATTCAGTTTGTAGACATACTTACTAAGGCTTGGAAGCTAGAGAGGTTTAGATGTTTGAGAGATTCCATTGGAATTGTTTGTGTAAATGCAACTTTGAATCAGGAGTGTTAGAAATAATTCAAAGTTTAAAAGATTGGTAAAATAACTAAAATTATTTTAGTTTATAGTTAGAAAGTTAATTGAGTTTATTATTTCTGACCAACAATAGCTATTTTGTTACTAGCTATATAAGTAAGGCTAGTCATTGTTTAAAAGAGAAACATATTTTATCATATATACAATTTAATTCATTCTTTCATATATAGAGTAATTGTGTTAACATATTTAAGCAAGTAAATGCATTTTTTTTATCACCACTACAATTGACTATCAGTAACAACATGATCAAAATCCCAACTCTTTGCAAAATTTCTCTCCACACCATAACAACAATAATTTAATGTGTTACCTCACTTAACTAACTCCCACCAGCAAAGTAATTAAAATTTCAATAACAATTTCAATGATATTTGTGAGATAGGGAAATAAAGAAGGACCATAATCTAATATAGAAGGAAATAAAATAAAATCAAATTATTATAAATAAACAAATATTCTACACTTAATACCAATAAAGTAGATAATGTCTTTTTGATAAACATAGATAATGAAGAAATATCTAACATTTTCATATTATAAAATTTGATTTTGTGACATGACAAAGTCAAAGTAATTAAATTTAAAAAATTTACTTACCAACTAAAAATACATACTAAATAAATAAATATTATTTTTATAGATTGTAAAGACTAAAACATCAAATTTTTAGATATAGAGATAAGATCACAAAATTTAGATAAGTATTCAAACCAAATAAAAGTATTAAAAAATACTTCAAACTAATTTGTTCAATATCAAATCTTATGCAAGTAAAAAATAAAATATTGAAATTTTTTTATTTATATATATATATATATATGTTTT
>JAMLFT010006650.1:0-15783 GCA_026544285.1 Pachyrhizus erosus
TCATCAAAATATTTATTTATTTTGATAAATCTTATTTATTTTAATTATTTAGATATTTATCTATTTTTATTTAATTAATAAAATTACTTTTTTTACTTCTAAAATTTAGATTCTTATTTTCTTATTTTTATTCTTTTCTTCTTTTATTTTTATTTCGTCTAAAATGTTTAAATTTATTTTATATTCCAAAAATCAAAATATTTTCATTTATTTAGATTTATTATTTTAAATTTATTTTACTCAAAATCTTTGTCTTGACTAATTATAGTTTCTCTTTCCATATTATCTCTTGAATAATATTTCTCATAAAATTTTTAAATTTTAAATTTTATTTGAATTAAACTAAATTATTTAAATAGTAAAAGGTAAAATTTCTATTTAAAGTTAATTTTCTAAATATAATTTTAATATATTAAATGGAGGATGTTACATCATACATCTATTGTCAAGAGGTCTCAAATGGGTCCTCATTTTTGTTGTATAAGCTTAAAATGCGAATAAGAACACATCCATGTGACCCTCTACGAAATCCATTAGGTGTAGTGTAATAATCGATGTCAGTACATGAACTAGCTAACAACCATAAAAAGGAAAATCTAATATTAAATTTTTTTATTTTTCATGAGACTCATTTTTACACAATTTTCACCTTAGTTATACTTTTATTGGTTTATCGTTAATTAGGTACCATAATTTTTATGTAGGTGAATTTAATGGAATAATTTTTATGTCTTGAATTAATTTAAAAATAAGTTCAAAATTGTATCTTAAAATGAAAAAAAAACTAATCATCGTTTCAAAAGGATAATGTTATCTTAAATTTGACTATTAAAGAACCAAAATAAATATGTTAAAAGATAAATGACTAAAACGAATTTTACTTGATAAAAGATCAAAAAAATATTTTTGTCTATTATTTTTAAAGATATTTAATTGAAACTCATTTGGATTATGTCATCACTTTTATAACATAATTTAATTATTAAAAACAGTGAGAAAATGATTAAATTACCGTTGATATTACTAAAATTAATAAAGTAAATTAAATAAGGAATAAAACTCAAATCAATTACTTTGACTTAAAATTTTTAGAAGAATTTACTCCAATACTTTCACTCCATTAGAATTTCTTTATCAAAGTTGTATAAAATCATATTGTGAGTGAAATTACGTTTTTATTCTTACAGGGAATATTTGACTAAAATAGGTGAAAATACATAACAAATTCCAAAAATATTAAAATATGATATTCAACATTAAATTAACTTAAAATATATTATCCTGAGTTCAATTTTTCTCACAAAATAAAAGAAATCTAATTATTTTGTCTAAACTTAACTTATTAAAAATACCAAATAAACTGTAAAACTTTATTTTTGAAGCATTTTATTTTAGAAATGTGATGTTATTAATTATAAAAATACAAAATTACAGAATTATCCTATATACTAATTTATTTAAATTTTTATATCACAACTATGTTATTTTAGCCAAGTTTTTAAAGAATTTTTTTCCAAAATTTATCTCTAATTATCTATAATCTTAAAAACATGATTCCACATTATATCCACTTTAACAAGGTTAAATAATTTCATTAAGGTTTTGTTAGGTTTTTCACTCATTAAAATTGTCATTTTAAGGCCAAATTGAAGATTCGAGTCTTGAATCTTCAAATATTCTCCCCAATAAATGTGATTGTTGTCCATACAGAGATTACATGGCAAGTGTACTCCACAGTTTCAAGCTCCAATCCATAAGATGCTCAACAAATTTTATTAAGAATTTTATGACTTAAAAGCTTAGGCATTTTGAATGTTATATGTTTTTACTTTTTTATTCCATACAACCCAATATTCCTATCAAAGTTATAATTGCAAAAAAACATCATAGTTTTAGACACTTGAAACAAAATATGTCTAGCCATATAAGAGGTCAAAAGACTAAACTGAATTAATTGGTCACCAAAAAGAGGTTGAATAATGACATTTAATCTGACTTGGCCTTCTTTGTAGAAATAAAACTTATTTCTCATTTAATTTTTTTAAACTTCTTACTTGAAAATTCAAATTTATATTTAAAGTTATATTAGAAGGATACAACACACAAAAATTATAACCGTTCATCCTAACCCAAGCTACGTTTAGTACCTACAATTGTAGGCTTTCTCCACTAAGACCAAAAAACTTAACACACAATATTTTTTTTAAAGCCTCCATAGGTTCCTACAATCCAATTTTTCAAACTTTTACAGGTTTCACTTAGTATTCTGTTAGTCTCTAAACTTCTACAATTTGCACTTAACATTCTTTAAGCCTCTATAAACTCTTCATCCAATATTTTCTAACCCTATGCATGCTCTACTCAAGTATTCTTTCAAAAGTCTCTTCAAACTTCAAACCCAATTTATTTACTTTATTTAACTAAAAACTATGATAAATAAATAATTTTGGATATATAGATTGTGTTATAATTAAAATTCATAAAAGAAAAAAATTTAAACATGTAAATTATATTTTAGATTTATGACAAACAATTTATATTGTGATACAAGATTATTTTTATAATTAATAGTTGAAATAAAAACACTCCATTAAAGACAATTATTTGAATATGATATATTTTATAATTTGAAATATTTATATTTAATAATTTGATTATTCTATCAAATACATGATAAAACATTTATTTTACATAACTAAAAATTATGATAAATAAATAATTGACAAACTAATTAAAATATAAGTTATATATATATATATAGTACATACGATATATAATTAAAAACAATTATTTCAAAATATTTAAAGATAACTATTTAGTAATAATTTATATTCTTAAATAAACTTAATACAAATTAAATTGAATTTGAAAAATAACATAAATTGAATATTCAGAAGTAAATCCCATTATATGTGAAAAAATAAATTTTTATATGTATAATTTTGAAATTATAATAATAATTGTTATCTTGTATTTTAAATTATACGAATGATAATTGTTTTAATATTAATAACTAATACATTTATTTAAGATTTTTATATTCTGGTACTTTAGGGACCAATTTAACTCCTATTGTTATCTTTAATTTTTAAGTCATTCACCGACTGATTTAATGATAGAAGACTATTTAGAAAGTTTTCAGCGACCGATAATAATGCCACCGCAATTTAATTATAATATTCAGTCGCAAAGTCGGTCTCCAATGAAGTCGCCAAATTTCGAATAAGGACGTTATTAGATGTAAGCAGCTAAAGCGGTCGCTAAATAATGATAATGTTTTCTGCGCTAATTTCATTGGCTATTTAGAATTTTTCTAGTAGTAAAGAGTAACTGCTACTTGACTTGTACAACAATTGCTGTGCTCACTAAAAGATTAGAAGAAATAATTATTTAATTACTCTGTTAAGTTTTTTCCTTTATCCTTTGGAAGTTAGACATACTACATCTTTAGGAATGCTCCTACATTATGACTCTATTGATTAAGGTGTTTGTAAATAATTTTTTGAATTAAAAGACTTGATTCTAACCTAGAGTAATTTTGGTTAAGGAAGACTTTTGACTTTAATCTAGAATATTTTTTATTAAGAAATACTTTTAATATAAGATATTATGTTAAGCAATTCAACTCTTTTTCACTTTACTTTTTTTTTTTTTTTGCACTTATTATTTGTAATAAGTTCATTTTAATTATTCTCCTTAAATAAGCATTGAAGGGATGTTTTTATGGTTGTTGGAGGAAATTTTTAAATATTTAAAGATTGAGTTATCAAAACACACAATTCGAATGTTTAATTCTTTTTTTCTCTTCTAAGTCTTTTGCAACATCTCCTTGAGTCACATCTTTTCTACTTTTCTCCATTTGTTAAAAATTTGCTTAATTCAAATTTGAATTGTAATTGTTGGTGCTTAGCAAACTAGTTTTACTGGAATCCTTGTGACTTCTTCTTGAGCTAGTCATTAGAGGTCTTCTAAAGATTGTTATATAGGGTTTCTTCTTGCGCTAATTTTAGTGACTATAATGCTCAAGTTTCAATCTTCCTTATTTTTAGTCACTTGTTTTGGTAAAGACTTGTTGATGTCTTCAAGTTCTCTTTTTTATGAATTCCTTCAACTTTTCTGGAGAACTTCCCACTTTAGATTCAGTGCTTTAGTACATTAATGCATGACTTTTCGTTTCATTGTTTCCAATGTATGCTTCTAAATAGTGTAGACTCTTCTATCTCCATTCTTCTATTTTGCATTACATCTTCTAATGATTCTCTAGCCAAGTATAGCTTATGATATCTACCCCTTGACTAAAGTTACCTCAAGAATTATGTTTCTAATTACATATAGCTTTTGATATTTGTACTTTGACTTAGAGAACATTATTGCCCTTTTATTTTTGGTCTTCTCTCCTTTTAGTAGTCATGCTTCTAGTTTTGTAGGACTATGTCTAGAAAGCTCCATTTTGTAGGTCGATACTTCACACCTTTTTTTCATGCTTATGAATCAAATCTTATATTTTAAGACACATTTTAAAGCAACCATTAGTAATTAAGTTTAAATAAATTATGATTTGTTTTGTGAAAGTTTGTCATCATCAAAACTTAAGCTTCTACAGGGATTTTGTTTCAACAAAGACATGTCAAATAAAATTGTTTAAGTATACCATGGTTCTATTAACTCAAATAATCACTTAATCAACTCCAAACAAAATGTACACTTTTAAATATATCACATTTTTATGGTTTAAAATAAATAAATAAATCATGATTATAGAAATAAAATGAGGTTGTGTACTCAAGAGAAAGGGTAGATTAAGCACTAAATTTTTTTTGGGAAATGTGAGCCCTAATGGAAAAAATTTTAAAAACATTTTTAATCAAAACTCTTATTAACTCACTTATTAAGGATCATGGAAAATCACATTCTAAAATGAGATGATAAAATGAAAATGAATGAATATGTATAAACTCAACAATTAAGTCATAATTAATGGTTCAATACTAATGTGATCTAAAAAAAGAAAAATCCCAATTATATGAAATGAATTAAATAAAGAATAATAGAAAAATTCAATATCCAATCAATATCAATAATTATAAGAATTCAATCACTCATAATTTAGATAAATTTCAATTACCCATAATCAATATTATGTCAAATTCAATTAAAACAATCTAATCAATGAAAAATTAAACAAAAATAAGGTTTAGAAAAGTGCACAAACTCTTATCCACTTAAGAGTTATATCAATTTCCTAATCAAATCAATTAAGTTCTCCCACTAAAATCACTTTGCACACCAAGTTACCTCGCTTATAGGATTTGGATTACTCACCCTAAGAACCTTAGAACGAAAAACCCAAGAATATAGCCTCACCCTAGGTTCTTTAATCCTCCATCAACACTACAAGAAATTTGTGTTTTAGCGTCGACCAAAAGCTTATGTTAGAACGCAAACATTAATGCTATATGAAATTTAGTGTCGATGACACGTATGTCATTAAAACACCTGAAGTTAATAGATTGTGTCAGCTTTCTGATTGACATGAACTTGCATAGTCCATAAAACCGACGATAAGGTCAAAGATAAAGTTAAATAAAAGTTGTTAATGCTAGATGCAACATCTGTTTCTACTAATGTTAAACTAACTATAATTCGACTCCCTTATTATTGACTTACAGATGGACCCTAATAGCATTGACATCGTAGACGATACCATTTTTTTTTTATCTAGATTAGTTATAGGTCTTTTTGATTGATGCTAAATTGCATTGGTTATAGGTCTAATGCTACTAGCATCGATAAATTAGTGTAGTAATTAGTATCAATCTAGGTTTGGCTAAGCCAATGTTATTTACATTTCTTTTTAATTTTTTTATTAACAAATATATTATATACACAATCCTAGAGATATTTGTAGAAATATAATTTAAAATAACAACTACTTTGAATGTGAATAATATATAAAACAATATATATATATATATATATCATAAAAGAAATGAATCATGAAATGTACAAGAATTAAAAAGGAACTAGAAAAATATAAAAAGATAAAATCTCTAAGTACCTATCATCTAAATCTAAGTGATAGTAAGGATGACCCCTAGTGCCTTACTTTTAGCATAAGGGCATTATTAGTCCTTTATTGTTGTATATGTGCAAAATCCAAGTATTTATCTTTTAACCAATTTATACTAACCTTTCTAATAAAATGTCTAGGTATATTGAAAATCAACAGGGTTGCATTAATGTCCCTATGTCTTGATCGAGGATAATTCCTAGAATTTGTACTTGGCAAAAAGTTTAAGTTGTTGACATAGTGAAAGCAAAGATATGTTGCCTCACAATTCAATTACGTAGCACATAATAGAACTTTCAATCCTAACCTTATTATTCTTTACCACCCATTTTTGACTCCTCCATAAAAGTGCAAGTTAATTAAATGATCATAAAAATGTCACTTTAATTAAAGAATAATCATAAGTTATCTTTCAAATAGATACATCTATTAGTAATGAATTAGACCATCTAGAATTGCTTCATGTGGGAGGTGAATTGGTATATGCTCCCTTGAGTCAAAGAAAATTGAAAAAAAATTCCTTTCTAAATGGAATATGAAAACAAGGATATTTTCCTACAATATAACTAAGTCATCCATCTTTAGTGTATTGTAGCACAAATCTTTAATGATTTGACTCAATTTAACAAGGGATTTCAAATAAAGTGAAGCAAATAGTGAAAGACAATTGGAAATAAACACTTTATGAATATATGATAGTCATGACTCTTCATCCCTTGAATTTTACCCCTATCAACATCGAAACATCTTGTGATGTCCAAAGCAATCATCTGACATTTTCAAATTTGCAATTTTTTTAATGATTGTCTTTGTGTCTACATGGGACAACGCATATTTTGACTTTGGCTTCTTTAACCTATCATTAGGCAACTACTCCACATTCAAGTCTATACGTGCACATATTAAATCTAAGCCCATTTTGGTATTTATGTTGTTCTTTTTTACCCAAAATATTTATGTTGTCCTTTGTTTTACCCAAAATATTCATGATAGTGTTAAACAAATTATCAAATAAATTATTCTTTATGTGTATGACATCAAGGTTATTTTTTTGCTACCAATTTATTCTGCTAATCTTTAGAAATGAGTTCAGTATATGTGAGGTAGGGTCAAGGTCCAATTAAGATAATAGTCCCATCAATTTAATAAATGCATTAAGCTAAATAACTAAATAATAAATTATAATGACTAAATAAATAATAAACTAATGGATAGAAAATAAGACTTTATAAATTTGATGTTTATTAACTAAAATAATAGGCATAACACAATAAAAATAATGATGTCAATAATAGGTAAATAAGAAAAAAAATCATTGATGTTAGAGAATAAATGGATGCTTACTTTGTTTGCTCAAATTCTTTTACTTAATTACTCATCTTCCTTGTCAAATATATTAATTTTTCTTAATTATTGTTATTATTGCTGCTTATTAAGAAGTAGATATGACAATTGGAATTGTTAGGACTAAATGATTGTCTCTTTTACTAGAAAAGAAAAATTTTATGTATGAGACATGTTTTGACAAAAGAACATGGTTGGGTATCTTGAGTGATAAAATTTTAAATAGAAAAATGTGTGAAATTTCATGATGGTGATGGGTCTCGGTGTAGATGATGGTTTGTCGCGTGTTTGTATTCTATAAGCAAACTTAAACCTTAACAAGGGTAAGAGCCTGATTTGAAAGGCTAGTGAATCGCAAGAGTAAATCTCATCTGATTACTTGTGTTGTGTCAGCATCTAAAATAAAAGACCTTGTCGCAAAGGTGGAGGAGGTAGTTGGCAAATGATATGACCAAATCATGTGTGAGAATTGGGACTGGAGTATTGCTAAGATTGACTACAACAAGTACTTGAGGAATTTTCGTAGGTTCTCGGTGAGTCCTTGGAGGTAGTGTAAGGTATCAAGTTGTGACAACTCTAAGATCGGAGGGATTCACATCATCGGCTTGGCGTCCCCGACAAAGTGGAGCATTACCATGATTCAGTTGAGAATATCCTTATTTGATGTATCAAATAGGGTATGCACTATTGATCGTCACCTAAAAAACAAATCTTTGATTAAATCATGCATTTCGTGTAAGACCTCTTGGAGACAAAAAGGTTTTAGAGACATCGAGGGACCCTAAACGTGATTAGTAGAATATTTCAGTAGGCGCGACGCTATGAGAGGAGTGTATACGATATTATATAGTATTTTATTTCATGTTATTCCACAATTATGTGTGCTTGAGGATGGATGACTCTCTCTTACAACTCTCACTTTCCAGATGAAGATGGCAGACACAAGCTGGCAACTTTCAGGCGTTAGAGGCGACTCCTAGTAGTTAAAGATGATTTCTTTTTGGTTGGAGGGAAGACAACGGATCTCAACCTGGCGAGAATTAGGATCTCAAAAATTGCTTTTGGGCATTTTTGTGACTTGATACATGTCATTTTGTATTTTTTAAGTTATAAGTGTAATGATGATAATCACATTTGCTAGTATGGAAATGATGATTTGTAATCCATTTGACTTTGTATTATTTGCATACCTAAATCTGCATGCCAAATATACTAGCTTATTCACTTTTTACTTAATGGGATAAATGATAATATTATTACTATTTGTCTATTATTATCGTTTATTTAATTTCCTTTACCTCAAAACTTTATTTTAGAAAGAATGATGAAAATTATTCTAGATTTTAAGTTAAGAACAATTAAATATGGTATATTTAATAAAAGGTTGTTCAATGGTAGGCAGACCTGCTAACTCTACTACATAGAGATTGTTGGAGCGCATGACTCAGGTTCTAGAGCGCACTACGCACAGGACTAGAATGATGAGCCCATATAGTATAGAGGGTTGACGACATTTATAACCTGTTAAGATTCAATAGTTCCTTCGACCTTGAGGGAGCCTAGAACTAGATCACTAAGATCAAAAAGACTTTTACTGTCATGTCATGTCTAGAGGAACATAAGGTGAACTTCACCATCTTTATGTTTACTAGTTAAGTAGAGAACTAGTTGCGCATAACCAAACTCACACTCCTGAGAATCGGTGATGTCATACGTTGGGAAGCGTTCAAGCAGAAGTTCTTGGACAAGTATTTTCGAGCCAACTTCCAATAGAGAAAGGCCAAGGAGTTTTTGGAGCTAAAGCAAGGGAGTACGACGATGGGAGAATATGCAACAAAATTTGACGAGTTATTAAAGTTTTGGTCATACTTTGGAGTAGAAGATGGGCAAACAATATACTCACAATTCGCGAATGGGTTACGGGCTGACATCAAATAGGTCGTGGGGTATCTTCAAATAACTGACTTCCCCACTCTGGTCAGCAGGTATAGAATTTATGAAGAGGGTACCTGAGCAAGACAAGCCTAGTGGAGAGTGGGAGGTCCACAAAGACACTCCAAAAAGACTTTAAGCAATCAGTAGAAGAAGCCATATCACAAACCACCACAGTATGGAGCTGGACTAGCTTAGAGGGGAGTTCCTTATTAGCAACTCCATGCTTTGATGCCAACACTCCAATCAGATGCTTCAGGTGTGGCAGATCCCACTTCTTGAGAGAATGTCCGCAGAAGGCCATCATCTACCACAATTGTGGCAAGACAGGGCATATAGCGAGAGATTGTTGGCCACCAAAGAAAGAGGCAGCTAGTACTAGAAAGTTTTCGAAAGGCACGCAAAGTCAGACCACTGGAAAACCTAGAGTGACTGAGAAAGTTTTCGCTATGAGTGGATCTAAAGCCGCTTTATCTGATGATCTCATTCGAGTTAAGTGCATTATAAGCAATAAACTCTTATATGTATTATGTGATTCAAGTGCAACACACTCATGTACATTACGTGCTTGTATTAAATGTTTATCCTTAATTCATAGCATTTAGACAAAAAAACTACCAATCAATTCATTTGTTTTAATAAATTTAATTTAGAGATATGAAAGTATTTTTTCAATCAATCATTTCTCTCTTCTTTTACCAATATTAATTTTTCAAATTTTTCTCCTCTCTCATGTCTCATCAGTATTAAATTATCAATTTCTTTCTCATCTCTCATCTCTCACTATAATATAAATATATGATCAAAATAAAATTATTATCTACATTTAATAATTTTAAAAACATTTTTATTAATAATTTATTTTTTTGGAACGTATAAAAACAAGTTCTTTGATATTATTAAATATAGTCAATAATCTTTAGTTTATATTTTAGTTTTAGTGCACTGCATCAATTTAAAAGCAACAATAAATTAATGGACGTAAATTTAGTTTATGTTTAATATAGATTCTTATTAAAAAAATATTATAAATTATTTTAGAGAAATAGTTAGTTTTTCAAATTTAGTTAAAAAGTTTAAGCGTTATCATTATTATTATACACTGATTTGAGTAGTAAGTTATTAACTTCTTTTTAAATTAAATTACTATTTTTTTTTTCGAAAAACAGATTCAAAATCAATATTTTCATATTAATTTGATTTATTTTATTTGATATATATTTGAAATTAAAAAAAATGATAAATTAAAATATATATTTATTTTCATAATAAACTTTTCATAATATATTATTATGGTAAGATATGAAAGAGAATTTAAAAATTTAATACTAATAAAATATGAGAGTAGAGAGAGAATTTAAAAATTTAATGATAGTGAAAGATGAAAAAGAAAAAAAAATGATAAAATAATAAATTATTTTAATATTTTTAAATTAAATTTATTAAAATAAAAATTTTTTTTTTTCGTCTAAATTTTATAATGTACTTCTAATATATATATATATATATATATATATATATATATATATATAACATGTATCTTAACTATGACGTTAATTTAAGTATAAAATAAATATAATTGTATATTATTAAAATTTTAATTTTAAAAATATATATGTACATAATATTTAAAATATATGTATAAACATACTCAAATATTGAAATATAGTTAAACAATCTTATACTTATAATCACAAACATGCTATATTATTTTCATTTTTATAAACATTTTTTTTTAAGAAAATATTATCATTGTAAATATATTTTTATTTGTATTATATTTGATGTGTTAATAGATATTTATTTTAATATATATTTTAACAGCAGATAATATATTTATAGCAAGAGTCTTTCAATATAAAAGAATTAACAATTAATGGATATTCAATTACTAACTAGACTAATTTTACATCATTAAACAGATTAATTGTATTTAATTGTTATAATTAAGTAAAAGCGAAATCACCACATTACTTAAAACTTAGGCTGATTAAACATGATGCAGACTATCTTTCTCTTATTTTAAAGATTTTTTTTTATAATTTCTCTAAAAAAATAATTTTAATTTGGTTGCATACTCTGAATTATAATTCAAAATAATATACTAATATTTTTTAATTGATTATCTAGTCAAAAATTCTTTTAAAAAAATAGTTTAACTAATACTCAATTTCATAATTAACATCAAATAGAAAGATACATATTTAAATCGTAAGTAATTCATACATCAAGTAAAATTAAATTTTAAATTTTGTAATTTAAAAGTTTTGAAGGCTGCATATTTATATATTAATTTATATTTTCATTATTAATAAATTAAAATTTTAAATATGTTTTGAATGACTATATATATATATATATATATAATATCTTTAAATATTTTTAATATCAACTAAATTATTTAACGAATTATAATTGAATATTATAAACTAATTTATAATATATATATTTTATCAGCAAAATTTAAATACATTTTTTTCATTCATTTAATTTATATTTATACAATTTTAATATCAATTAAATTTTAATTTATGTATTTAATTTTTATATATAAAAAATTGTTAATAAATAGATTATATGGATTTTTATCATATGGATCATAAATTAATTAATTTTTTAAAATTAAATTTTAATAGATTAATGAATTGATTTGATCGGAACTTTATAATCCTAATTAAAATTTATTGAATACTCCCTCCCCGACAAGTTATACCAACATTTTCACAAATCACTTTATCATTTTTTTTTTATTTAAATTACTAACCATAATATATATATAAAAAAAAGTAACATATACGGAACGGAATTAGATGAACTAGTGCAGTATAAAAGAGTGTTAAATATTTTAAGCTAAAACATTCTAATCCTTATCAATCATAGGGTGCCTTTAAACCATCATCACCAATGAGACTCCATATAGCCTTATTGCCTTTCTTTATATCCTTATGCTTCATAAACCTGAGTAATTGGTCCCAATATGAAGCAATGTGGTGATTATTGTCAATGGAGTGAAGTATTATGCAGCAAGGGACGTGTAATTGGTCTCGACTTGAGTGAAGAATTTATCGCTGGAGGCTTGGACAATTCAAGTCTCTTCAACCTACAATATTTGCAAAATTTGAATTTGGCTGAAAATAACATCCATTCTTTGATTCATTCAAAGATTGACTTGCTAAAGAATTTATCCTATTTGAGATTGTCAAATGTTGGATTTCAGGGTCAAATTCCATTTGAGATTGCTCATCTAACTAAGTTATCTACTCTTGACTTGTCAAAATCGTTTGCCTCACAGCATACTCTAAAACTCGAGAAGCCAAATATAGGAATACTATTGCAAAACCTCACAGAACTTGGAGAATTGTATTAGATGGTGTAAAGGTATCTGCCATTGGAAAGGAGTGGTGCCATGCCATATCTTCATTGGTTTTTGTTTTAGGATAAAGGACGGGTAATTTAATAAAATAATAATATAATTTTGTTTTGAATTGTAGAAGTGTTATTTTATTGAATTTGATTTATATTTAAATACATAAAAAAATAATTGAAAAAAAATCATATTTTATGATTTTAGCGGTTATTACTTATAATTGAATAATAAATTTAAAACTAATTAATTCATTAACAACCCAATAAAATATTTTTATATCTACTAATTGATTTATTGAAATTTAAATTAAAACTGTTTTTGATAGCATTTAAGGCACATATTCAATATTCTTCTCAGAAATTCAACTTGCTAATTTAAAATGGTTTGATAAAGACATTAACAATTTGATCTTTTATTTTAGATGAGTCTTCTCTTGCTGAAATACTTTTTCTTCTCTCTTATATGATCAAGCCTTAGCATTTTTAACTTTCAACTTCTCAATCAACTGTTTAATTTCAATATTTAGTTATGACATTTCTATATCATAACTCCTTATCTTTGATTTAATAACCTTCAATTCTAAATTCAGGGTTTTTATAGAGTTCTCACTAGGTTCAATTTTCTCATCTTTTTTCTTTTATTTCATTTTTTTTAATTGTATTTGCTTGTTTGTGTACTCCTGCACAATAACTATAGATTTTGCTTTAGTAGCACCACTAAAAAACTTGGGGGTTGCTATTTCAGAACCAACTTGATTTTCTTCTTCTTCAACTTCTTCTTTCTTTTGTCACAATTCACTCATATCCTCTTTTATTGAAAACGAAATTTGCTCCTCCTCCAATGGATTTAAAAGAAAGCTTTTCCCTATCATTTTTACTTGAAATATGTAATTGTCACATGCATCTTTAATTGTGCAGCAATTGTTTTCGAACAACATTTTATAACCTTTTTCAACTAGTTGTCCAATAGTTAAAAAATTCTTATCAATATCAAGAACATACAACACATCAAAAATGAACTTTGTACCTAACTAAGTTGAAATTGTTATTGTTCTTTTCCTTTCAGAGCAATGTACTTGTCATTTCCAACTTGAACCTTCAACGTGCTTGCAATGCTTAGTTCCTTGAATGGATCCTTGTTGTTTATCATGTGGTTAGTACAACTATTGTCAATAAGCCAATTCTAACTTGATTCATTGCTAGAGAAACATGTGACAAAAAACAAGTAACTCTCCTCCTCTTGATTATTAGTCCTTTCCTCTTCACCATGTGATTGATTTTTGTTTTTACAAATAATAGCTTCATGCTCCATTTGATTACACTCACTACATTTAGCATCAAGTCTTCTCCAGCATCTAAATGGAAGATGACCTTTCTTTCTACAATGTTGACATGGTGGATATCTTGATCTACCTTTTGAACTTTCTTCACTTTCTTCCAGATCTACCCTTCATTTTTTTTTCTTTTGTTCTTTTGTTGATCTATAACTTTGTTTCAAAGCTCCTTCAATTTTATTTTGTTCTCTCATAAGTCTTCTTTTCTCTTGGGCTTGTAAAGCACGCAACACTTATGCCAAGGAAATAATTGTCAAATCTTTAGAGTTCTTTAAAGAAGAGATTGTGGATTCAAATATTTTAAAGTAACTAGAATTTTTTGGACAATTCTAGAGTCTTTGAACTCTTAACCAAACACCTAACTCAATTTGCAATGTCAAGAAGTCAATTTGAATACTGCTTCATTGTTTTAGAATCCTTCATCCTTTACATTTCAAACTCCCTAATTAAGTTGAGAGCTTTCATCCATTTAATCTTGACATCTTTATATTTCTTATTTGGAAAATCCCATATCACTTTTGGTGACTTCAATGTCATGATTCAAGTCAAGATAATAAACGAAATAGCAACAAACAAACAGTCATTTGCTTTTGACTTCCTTTTTTTGTCTGGTAGAGGAAGAACTTCATAATCCTCTTTTACAGATTCCCAAATATCTAATGCTTCTAGGTAAGCTTTCATTCTCACAACCCAAATTTGATAATTTTCTTCATCAGACACTAGAGGAGCAATTGATGATATGATGGTTTCTCCATCCATGACGACCCACTCTCACTCTTACAAGTTCTTTAAAAATAAGACTCTCGATATCAATCTATTGGTTTTTGTTTAGGATAAAGGAAAAACAATTTAACAAAGAAATAATATAACTTTATTTTGGACTGTAGAAATATATTATTTTATTAAATATGACTTGTATTTAAATACACAAAAGAAATAACTGGAAAAAAAATCATATTCTATTATTTTAATAGTTGTTATTAATAACTGAATAATAAAATTTAAAACTAACTAATTTATTAACAATCCAATAAATATTCTTATTTTTACTAATTAATTTATTTAAATTAAAATTAAAATTATTTTAACAACATTTAAGACACATATTCAACATCATTGCACAAACTTCGAGTTCATGTATATCTTCTTGCAACCTCGCAAATATCTCAAGTTTGACCACCCTACAACTTAGTATATGTGGATTGACTAATGTTTTTTCAAAAGATATCTTCCAAATGCAGCACAATGTCTTTTATACCAAAATAATTTTCTAAAATTTCAGTCCAATACTCGTCCTTATCCTAATATATTACTAGTATTTTCCATTGAAGTTATAGACTATATCTTATTTAAATGAATTTTTTTATAAATATTTATAGGAAAATAAATAAAAAATAAAACAATTTAAATTAAAATTAAAATCAACTTATGCACTTAATTTTTATAGAAATTATTTTTATTAAAATTAGAAGTTCATGTTTGGACTGACATTCATAACGCTGTATCAGAGCCTGATGGGGAGGTAGAGTAATAAACTGTTAATTGTTAATTAATTATAATAATATGTAGATCTGGTACTTTTGTAAAGAAACTTTGTTTTAATTCATGTTTTGTAAAGAAACTTTAATTTGTGAAAAATATATCTTGATGGAAGCACAGGCTTTTCTAACAAATGGATTCAAAATGATTTATGACTGCGGAAGCACAGGCTTCTCGGAAATATGAGTTCAGAAGGAC
>JAMLFT010006651.1:0-15782 GCA_026544285.1 Pachyrhizus erosus
TTACATATAAATTTTTTAATAAATTATGTATTTAAATATTTATCTATTTAAAATAGTTAATGACTTTAAATTAATTAATAAGATATTTAAATATATAATATATAAATTATTATCTTGTTAAACTTCTTAATAATATGATAAGTCATTATACCATAATTGTTATGTCATCATTTAAAAGATAAAAAATTATTTATCAATAATGACTAAAATAAAATTAAAGAATGAAAATAAATAAATAATTAAAAAAATAAAAATATTATTTATTAAAGATCAAATTTATATTTAAATTATTCTAAAAATAAATTATGATTATTGATATCATAATGTTATCAAAACTTAAAATACTTTTAACTATTAATATAATATTTTTTAACACAGATATTAGCTCACGTTGATTTGAGTTACACTTTCTCTTATATCAATTAATAATTTTTAATTAAATAATTTTATTTTAAAATATATTATTAAATTTAAATTTTTTATGTAGTTAATATTTACAAAAATTTAAATTAATATAAAATCATGATATCTTATTTATGTACATCAAAATTAATGTAATATATATTTTTATAATATATAAAAATATAAAAGATTTAATTATGTTCTCATTATTATTTAAATTAGTTCTGCATGATTTAACACAATTGACGTATCACAAATAAAAACATCATATTATTATGATAAATAAAAACAACATATTATTCAAAGTCATTGAAAATATAAAAATAAACAAAATTTGCACCAGTGTAAGGTATTCTCTCCTTAATTTCAATCTTAACCAAAATTTTAAATATTTCGTATTCAATTAAAAAACCAAACCTAATAAAAGTCAACTCTAAATAGAATAAATAAATTGATCTAATATATATAAAAATTAATCAATAATAAAATGAATTTTTAATTAAATTGATTTCATCATTTAAAAAAAAATCTTTTTTTAATGACCATACAACTTTTTATAAAATTTAAGCTCTACCACCATTTCAATAACATTTTTTGTGGTAGTAATCATATTAAAAATAATTTTCCTTATAAATATTTTAAATAAGACTTCTTAAATGATCTACTATATCTACATGCATTGTTTTAGATTGTATAATTTTACTAACAAAATAAAAAATAATATATTATATTAGAAAATAAATCACCTAATGATTTAAATTTACATTAAGCAAAATCCAAATGCATGAAAATCATAAAATCGAAAATATTATTATCTTTTATACCTTAAATTAATGTCATCTCTTTTCTCATTGATTTAGGGTTTAGGGTGCTTAACCCTGCCCCAGATAAACAACAAATAAAGACAACCTGATAAAATCTGAAGTTAAGGCAAAGAAATTTGAGAAATTCAAGAGCACGTCTGAGAAATTTAAGTCATATACATGTATAGAACGTGTTGCTTTACGTTACTATAGGTTTTTGTACAAAGATTTCATCCAGAGGTCATCAAATACTTTTACCCCAGACAAACATCCTTGGCTGCCAAGTGCTAACAGCCCTTCTTTGGTATCTTCTAACAAATAATTGATAATATCTAGTTGACAAAATTACAAATGAAACAAAAGAATTCCTATATAATTTAAGAGGGAAAAAAATAATATAAAATTATGGGGGAATTAATTCCCCAAATTGAAAGTAAAATTTACAGAAACACAAAACAAAGAATCATTCAGCTGGAGTCCTAGACTGTGCGTTGTCTTCACCTAAATCAGACTGAGAATTACTAGGAATAATAGTAGGGGGAGACCACTGATCTGGAAGCATGAGAAAGTAAGTGGTCATTGCTTTCCTGAACCTTTTCTTGTATTGCTTGGGTGATATAACTGTTGGAGGTGTGTTCTTTGGTCCTCCAAGGATGCCTGAAGCTTTTACCCATGTTTCAAGATGCTTGTCCCAGGTATACTGCCTCATGAAATCAATTATTCCAATAACCAACTCATGCTTCTCTTCATCCACTCCAACCAGTAAAGAATAGTCCATCACATCAACTGACTGCGCAAGTGGAAAACAGATGCATGAGATGGACATAAGATGATGTGCATTTTGCAATAAAAGAGCCAACTCAGGCCCCTTCTAAGCAAGAAACAAGAAAAGGAGACAGTTAAGAGAAGGATGTCACATATACAGTTTTTAGACTTACAGCAAGAAAACCAGTGTCATTCCAGACAGCTCTCTCTAACACTCGTTTCGCTTTGTTTCCCACGAAAATAGGAGAAGTTGGCATTGCTTCAATTAAGTTCTGGTCCAGCAGAACTTTGTTTTTCCCGGTACTATCTGCATTATACCGAGATCGGGAAGATCCTTTAAGATCATAAAGTCGTGTGACAGTCCTCCTAAACAGGAGATTCTCCATTACCAAAACATCCATCCTTGATTCTTTCCCTCCTTTAAGATGCTTTGATGTAACCTTACCAATACAATGCCATCCAAGTATCAAGTGGTAAGATAATATGTAACCAAGTAAGCAAAATACAGAATTATACAGCATCAATCCAATTGTTAATACATTTAAACAAGATGATTTATTGCATGGTCCGTTGGTCCGTCCATCTTTTTTAGTCATCATATATTTAACATGTTAAAAGTTATTTCAGTTTTTGGTAACCTGTGCAAAGTGCTTCTGGGAAATTCGAATTATACAAATCTTATATTTATGTTCATTTGAGATGCTTTAACAATATATTAAACTTCTTTGTACAACTTAGGCTTGATTCCTAACAAAATTTTCATTTTATAAATAAACCCAACAGGTTTTCATTTTCACCAATAAAATATGGTACTTGAGTGTCCTAAAGATAAAATTAAAAGAAAAAAAAAGGTAAGGCTCAGTAGACAGGTACCTGGTATATGCCAAGAATCTTTGCCAGGCAAGTTGGACTTCCAGTGACTATGGATTCAGAAAGGTACTTGAAGTATTCAGGACCAAATTTAATGAATGATTCAAGCTCTGTTTTGGTAACTTGTTTGATGATAAATCGATCATCCAAAGTTTTTGCAAAGAATACATTACTCTTCCCACCTTGAGCTCCCCATTTCTTACAGCGGCTCAGAGACCTTATATAGTCAAACTCTGAAGGGCAACAGACCCTTCTTAAGGCTTCGAATCGCTTGGCGTAGTAACAAGTTACAGAATATTTTACCTTGCCAAGAGGACCATCTTCTCCAAAGGAAACTTTGGCATGCATAGCCTTGGTACATAACATTGGGTCCAATATTGATGAATTACGAGACCCGGACATGGGAAATATCATTTCCTCTATCGATCCAAAACTTTTCTGAGAATCAAAAGCTGTTTCATCAACAGATGAGAATGACTGGTAGGTGCCTGAGTCAGAAAAATATGATGAAGCAAACTCATTTCCTTCTCTTGGTCTTTCTCCTTCATCAGTCAATTGGCAATGATATTCTGGTGACATTAAGGCATAAGCTATAATACTTGAGGGTTCATCATCATATACTGGAATTACAGTATCATTGACACCAATTGGCAGAAGCAGCCTTGCCCCACCCTGGAGTTCCTTCTTCCGGAAAGATGACACGTAAACAGGATTGTAGTCAACTAGGGTATCAAACTTCTGCGTACTAGCAAAAGGGTTCTTGTTAAATTGGCGATAGAAGTTCAAGAAAGGCATTCCTAACCAGCTTGAAGAGTCTTCCATATTATCATGACCTTTAAAAGAATAGAAACTCCTGGAACCATTTTGATCTTCTGTACGATCCCCTAGATTATATGTTTCTTTTTGTGCACTGGTCGTCAAAGCATCTGCCATATGTATATCAGGATTTACAGAACTGTTATCCTTTTGAATGCCAAATCCTGAGTGGTTTTCACCAGTCCATTTTGCATCAAGTGTTTCAGACAAACTAGGTATGACAGGAAATGGCCCATCAGAGAGAGCTCTGCGAACACCCACTTCAGGTTCTAAAAGGTCGGATGAATCATTTATGCTTTTGCTGTTTGGAAGATTAGGTTCGTCATCTTTCTCATAATTTTTACTTTTGGCCATGTCAATCTCTTGATGCCATGCATCATCTTGTGAAATTTTGCCTTCAACTACTCCACTTCCTCCTATAAGGTTAGGGCTTTCATTAAGCTTTGGATCATCATGAGTAGAATTAATGCTCATCTGATTTTCATCAGTAGGATTTTCCTTATCCTCTGAAATTGGGCTGCTTGAACCAGATTCATTGTTGGAATTGACTAAGTTGGCTGCATAAATAAGGCGGTGATCCCACATATATGATTGAAAAAGTAACTGCCTCCACAATCGATTAATTTCCAGAACGTCAATCCCAGGTTGGCCATTTCTCTTTTCTTGGTGCAAAATTTTTTGAAGAGTCTCCTAAGTAAATAGAAGAGAGAATGATTCAACCACAAGCCTTTCAAACTATTTATATGCTGTTTCAATTATAGAATTTAATAAAACATCCATCCAATAAAACTACTAAAAAAAAAAAAAACTTCTACAACAGAGAGTTTCTAATATTCAAACACATGGATGATTTTATATCTAACAGTTATTAGTAACAGAATCATTGAACAAGGCCACTACTAGACAAGTTTGACTGCATGAAGCTACAAATTAAAGTATAATTACTAAAGACCCCACCTCAAATTCTAGTTTCTCCTTTTGCAACATTCCCTCTAGTTCAGCAACTTGGCGTCTTAATTCAGGTGTTTTATGGCCATTGCTGGCTTGGATTGCATTAGATCTTTTTTCTCCAATTTGACTCAGACCATTGAGTACCTCAGAGAATAAAAGCTCTGCCCGATTGACCACCTGTAACAACCAGAAATTAGGTACACTATCATTCAGCCAAATTTTAAGATCCAATTACTGTAAATATTAAACCTCATCTGATTCTTGTTGTATCCAATCCTGATTCCCATAATCAAATATAAGTGTGGGGGGAGGAAGGTAGACTGAGTGAACATCAATTGATGCATATCGAAAACAAGCAACCATTCTTCCAAATCTGCAAAAAAACATGACTCGTGAGTATGATGAATTAATGAACGCCACAAAAAAAAAACCTGCTACAAGTACACATATTAGCCACACACACAAAAAAAAGCACATTCTTGAATAGCAGAATAAGAAAATCAAGTTTATATGGTTTTCATAATGAGAGGAGACCCCTATATGTCCTCCAAAAAGGGGTTACAAGAATCCTTCTCTTACATAATCAGGCTGATAAAAAATGAAGAAATGTTTTATTTTTTAAATTCAATCTTTGTATCATAAATCAAGAAGTTCATAATACAAATGTGAGATGAAGACCACATGCCATGCCAGTTTACTTAGACAGGAAACATTAATAAACCATGGACCATTACTTGTCTACTTTAAACCCAAAAATGGGGAAGAATATAATTACCCATAAAAACGAAGACAATCTCTGTGTAAAGAATGGCCACAGCTTGCCACCCTGCTGGCTGCAGCATGGTTTGAGAAACTGAGCTCCAAAAACTTCCCAAATGATAAACCCCAAGCAGCATCAGACATTACTATTCTCTGTGTAGCAGGAGGAAAGCCATTGATCCTTGGACACCGCAAGCACCTGTGCCACATCCAAATCTTTCCATCCCTTTCACCAGGTAGGATAATTTCTGGTAGTTTCTTGACAGATATCGTAAGTGTTCCCTGTCGATGAGTATAACAATGCACATGCGCTTCTGATGGCATTTCACAAGAATCGCATTGATAAGTCTGAAAAGTAATGGCAATAACTGTAAGACTACTGCCATAGTTCAAATAACAAAGACATTTATTCTTAGAACAGACAATTACCTGATCAAATAAATGGTCCCGCAGAAACCGACCCAATGGTTTATCAAAGCTGCCATAATATTTAATTCGAAATAGATGGGACCTCTCACACACAGTTCCCTTCCATACGCACCGGGAGGATAAAGACACCAAAATGCTTTGATGGTCACTGGGAGATGGAGGAAAGTCTTCTTTTTCAGGAAATGGCTCTTCATTTGTGATTACTAGATTCTCGGGATGGTTTTGAACATCAATTGAAGATAAAGATCCTGACCCACTTAACTGGATTTTAGTGATTTTGCTATCACCATTTTGTGGAGTGTCAGCTGACATTTGAGATAATTTCTCTGAAGTTCCAGAGTCATCTACAGTAGGATCATCCATGACAATCAGTGTGTTGTCCACTATTGATGTTACTTTCACTATAGGTTGTTTGGAGTCCATTTCATTTGTGTCTCTACTAATGCATGAAAGAAGCTTATTATGGTGCGATTCTGAAATTGAATTTCCTGAAGCAACAATGGAGGAGTAAAAGGCAGTTGAATGGTTGAGACTTGATCTAAGTGGCATAGATTGAGAAGCACCATTAGACACACATAGCCCTGTACTGCAGGTTGACGAGGCTAGATCACCAACTGTGACACTTCTGGTTATCTGTGGTTTAGTGTCAGGTTCATGCCCTTGAGGCTTTTCATTGTCAGCAACACCAAAACCAGGAACTGTTGAAATGGACCTTTGAATCAATGATGTTTTATCTGGTAGGGACAGAGTGTTTAATGGCATTTCTGGCAGGGAGACTCCTTCATCAGCAAGAAAAGATGTCTCCAAAGCCAAATGGTAAGCTGCAAAAACTCCATACTGAACCACATGCTTTACCTTCTTCAGTTCATCCTTGTCAGCACCTCTAAGTAAAATCTGTTCAATTAGGAACACAAGATAAATGAACTCTTCATACATTCTCCACCTGACAATTAGATTACAATAAAATGACATCTAAATAATAACTGAACGTATTAGATATTTTTTTAAATAAAATATGTCAAGGATGAAGGATAAACTATTTCAAAACTTAAGCTATATGAAAATCCTTAATTAATGTCTCTAGCATGCACTGTCACCCAACAACCCTCGGCTCCTTTAAGCATGGAAAAAAACAGGCCAACTTTCTGTAGAAATAATTGACAATTAATTGGAGGGTGGGGTGGAAAACTCTTTTCCACTTGATCAGACAGGCTTCATTACCATGTAAGGAGTGAGAAGTCAACTATCTTAAAATTTCAAGTTATGAAAAGGACAGGATGACAGTCATCCATGTGTTTGCATAGTGTATACAGATCACAGATTATCTAGAAAATTAAAGTTAGTTGCCTGAAGCACTTAAGGCATTTTTCTTATTATATTCAAATTACATAAAAATCATAAGAAAAAATTAAGACTTACTGTGAAGCCCAATGGTTTTGGGCAACCTTCAAAAAACATCAATGTTTTCATTGTTTTTTTCCCACCCTGACCGGCACTATTTAGGTCTTCAAGAAACTTTTCAACATGAAATGTTTCACAGTAACCCAACTTTTGTGATGAAAGATGGTCAATTGAAGGTACTATTTGAGTGCCTGTGCAACGTGCTACACGCTCCAAAAGTGGTCTCTTGACATTGAGAACCAGAGATATGTCTTTTGTAAGAAGATATTCCTGTGCATATCGCGAGACTGATTTCTCCACCAACAAGATGTTTGGCTGGTGTGAAGCTATCTTTGCCACTGCCATCTTCAGATGATCCGTTTCCTAGATAAATGATATAAAACATAAGCATGAACCATGATACTAGCATGTGCACCAGCAACCAAACAAGCACCGGACTAAGGATAAAAAAAATGGTAACACATGTACAACCTGCTGCAATAGGGTATCTACACTAGATAAGAGGTTGGTAACACGTTGATACTCTAGAGCCCCTCCAAGGATCAACAAGCGAGGTTTGTCCACTTTTGATGTCATTCGCCGATGAGCCACATTTTTCTTACAAACAACTCCTTTAACCACCACACTAACAAGAATATGAATCCAAGAAGTCAGGAAAAAGGAATGCATGGAATGTCACGTATAAAATATTCTCTTTGACCGACCCACTACAGAGTTTAATACTATATTGCAGGGTATAACAGGAGATAAAATCTGGTGAGCAGATTTTGTGAAAACTAATAAAATAACTACTTGTGTAAAAGCTCTTATTTTATGTATATTCCTGATTCTATGTTATAGTATAAACTATATAGAAAGAGATACATGAGTTATCAGAAGAGAACATTTAGTGTTTTCTAGATTTCATATTTCCTCCATTAATTAAAGGCCACTCTCTCATGACAATACATGCATATCTTACCCCGGACTATACAAATAATGTAATTGCATGTCTTTTCATTTGTTGTTTTTCTTTTAATACTCGAAAAATTCCTGACTCTTTTGAAATGTTTTTTTTCAGTGATTTCCTTTAGTTTATCTTTATAATCACTTTACTTTTTTCTCTTTCAGAAGTTGGAACTAGAAATAACATAGGTTAAATTAATCTCCAAGTTCCTGAACTATTTGATAATTTTTAATTAGGTACCTGGATCCTTTTTTTTTTTTCAATTGAATCCCTGAACTTGTACATAAAAGTATAGAGAAAAGGAGAAATATATATATATATATATATAATATTTACCTTTCGATGCGGCTCCCACATGCTATGCATTTAACTTTCACATAACCAGCTGGGTCCATCCCTCCACTTTTGCTCATATCTGGTTTCAATAAAGTAGCAGCTTCCCATGACAGGGATGTGATGATCTCCAACCAACTATTTGGGTCATCATCTTCAACAGGTAGGTTCTCAACCTGTAACAGCTGAGATACCAATGCTCTAAAATGCCCATCAACTACATTCTTCATTACCTTCTTGTGCTCCTCACCTGACCTATCTCTGTGTCGATACTCACCACTTCCAAAACTGCTAGAACTGCGCAGATATCCCCACTCTCCAATGGCATTCCCATCATTATCATCGTCATCATCAAACAAAATTGCTTCCTGTTCATCTTCTTCATCTTCTGGTTCAGGAGGGAGCCAGAGAAGTCCATTATTTTCAAAATCAACAGGTTCAGCATCAACATCCTCTGAAACATATAATGAGGAAGGGGCTTCATTTTCATCACATATATCAGGTTCATCTTCATTTTTAGCAATAACTGGGGCTCCTTCCAAACCCTGTGTGTCAAAACTGTAGTTTGAAGGGAGTTCTGTGTTAATGTTTTCTCCGTCAGGATGCACCTGTGAGCCATCAATGTTGCCTATCCCATTAAGCTCAGCTTGTCCATAGTAGCTACTCACTTGAGGATAATGCCTCGTATCAGAATCTGACTGATATACACCATACTCATCCTCATCATCATCGCTCCTGAAACAAGATAAAATCATATGATCCATGACGTAATATTAGAAAAAGCAACAGCACTCATGGACTTGACACAGTTTAGATAGTAAAGTGCTGAATGATAGAGAATGCAAAGCCTATTTAAATAACAGGTCAAACAGTAAATAAAATCCACATATTCAGATTCAGGGATTCCTGATGACTCTTGATGCCCATTAGAACAAAATGTCATCCACATATTCAGATTAAGGGATTCCTGATGACTCTTGATGCTCATTAGAATAAAATGTTTATGTCATTACTTATAAGACTCCCGGGCTTAATTCCAATTATAATAAATTATAATGTATGGTAACGGTTATAACTTTCCTTTTGAATTTGTCATGTCTCATGACCACAATGAAGAATATGTTGACCAAAAACCAATATATATACAAAAACAACATGAAGAATGTCTGAGTAAGGAAATATTAATATGAACAATCAAACATTAGTTCCTTCTATCAGTGAATCTAATATAAACAGTACAACACCTGTTTATTGAGAATCCGTATTGCTTCGGTAATGGATCACCCAGGTCTGCTACAAGATCACTCCTCCCTCCTAATGCTGATAAACCGTCCCTACCAGTTTCAGAATCTTTTCCCTTGACAGGTGATTTATGCAGGTTCAAAACAGAACCCTGCTGCATTTTTTTATAAGACCCAACTGAATAAGGCATGGAGCAAAGAGTAATATTACTACTGTTTGCAGTGGCACTGGTTTTACTGCTAGCCAAGCTTGAAGTTGATCCTGAAGCACTATTATCCAGATTGGAAACCGGAATACTGCTGTTACCAAAAGCAACTACGCCCAACTCCCATTGCTTGTAACAATAATTACATACACGAATCTTTTCCAATTCATCCCAAGGATTCCTTTGGTTGCTAAATGGGGCAGGAACCGAGTTTGTTGTACACTTGTTACAGAAAATTCGTCCACAAAGACGACAGTGGTGTTTACGGTTAAACAAGGTGAACTGCAAATCACACTCGTAGCATACTCTACAACTCTGGTCAGGCATCCAAAAATCCCTAGACACATTTGCTGGCTCAGATCGCCAGGGAATCCATGATTTGACAACGCTGACAAGCTCAGAAAACGTCTTGTCCACTGCATCCATTGACAGACAATCTAGTTTGCCCGTTCATTCTGACTTTCCCATTTGCCACTCCTAATAGACCATGTTCAAAATAGGGAACTAATCCAAAACAAAGAACTAGAACCCCAACAGAAATATATTAAATCCCAGATATCCTAAGCAACTACACTTGTGACTTACAATTCAATGCATGTGCAAACCCTCACAATATGAATTTCAATTCTTCTATATCCACAAACAATCCCCAACCTTGTAGAGGCGGTTTGTGGTTCTCCATTCAGCATAGGAAACAACTTCATCAACGAAACCACTATTGGAAAAAGATCAATTGTCACCTCTATTGACCCTTGAATTCAAAATTCATAAAAGGAACCTTTCCCACCTTTCAACCAAATCAACCCTCCCAAATCACTCTTCACTACTAAACAAGGACTACAGCATATTTCAAACAACCCAAGTCAAATTTAGAGAACCAGAATGAAAAAAGTCACCAAATTCAAAGGAGGCAAAAAAGCGCATACCAGGATGACAACCTTTCTTCACAATCATATGCAATTAAAAACACCCTTCGTGCAAACATTCCAACTCAAAAGGTTAAGCCACTCCACTTCTCCCCATTATAAAACAAACCCCCCAAAACCAAAAATTCTTTAACCAATCAAACAAAACAGCACTGGTCATCAAACAGGAAATTCAAACAGATAGCCCCATCAAAATCACAATCAGATCCTCCTCAGGTAAAGAGTAAAAGGGTTGCAAACCAGATTCGCCCCACGTAGTTAACAGAGAGAGAAACAAAGAAGGTAACGCTGAGGGAGATATCTAGGGAAACAAACACCGACCCAGAAACGATCCGTTGTAGAATGAATAATCTACGACTTCAAATTTGGATCTTGATCATCATCCATTAAACATAATCGTCATCCACAACAATTAATCTATGATTCATATATGAAATTCAGGGGCAGAAAAATATAAAATACTAATTGTTGTAACAAGTGTCTGGAATTCTATCCGATTACAAGAATTTGGGAAAGGAAGGATCGTTCGAAAATTCGGAATTGGATATGGAAATTGAGTGACGACTTTTCCATTTTGCTTTTTGTTCCATCTCTTTCTCGTTAGAAACCAGTCGTCGTTTTGGCTACCCTTTGTTTTTTTTTTTTTTCCTGTGACCCCCCCAGAAAGAGACCTCACCACTGCATGACAAAAATCAAACTTTTTTTTTTAGACCAAAATTGAAGTTATCAATTTAATCAATAATAAATCCATTTCTCAAGGGAAAATAAAGACATTACGTGCATTTTTCGTGTCGAGAGCTTATTTTTAAATAAAATTAACAATAACAATTAAAGTCGCACAGAATTAGTTTTTACTTCATATGAATTTACTTATAGTAACTTAAAGCAACTATGTATTAATATAAAAGAACATTCACTGCACTGTCATTTTAACCGTTCAATTACAAGCTATCCAATATAGTAAGGTTGCTAAGTTTTAAAATATCTTTTAAAAAAGATCTATTATAACAACGATAGTTTCTTATTGGTTGACGGTGATTTTTTTTTTTTTTATATTAATATGACATAACAATTGAACTCCTAATATAATTTAAGTTTAATTTTTATAATTATTTTTTGTACAGTATGTTTTATATATTATGACTGCATTAATCAATTAAAAATTAATAAAATATCATTTTTTTAAATAATTTTATAAATGGTTTAATATACATATATTTTTAACAAAAAATTATTTTAAATTTCCTCAATTGATTAAAAATTATATTTAATATTATTTTTAATATAATTATTATAAAGTTAAATAAATTTATTAATGAGTAGTGTTTGAATAATAATATATTTTTATATTATTAGTGTATATATTACTTATTTTATTATAAAATTTAACAAATTTATTAGTAATTTATGATTGCACATTTTAATTAAAATATCATATTTTACATATAAATTAAAAATTATTATTGGCGTTACATAAAAATCTAAAATTAAAATTTCATTTTCATCAGTTATGTGGACTGCAGAGTTTATTTTTGTATTATTTTCTGCATTTTTATTAACAAAGTCAAGGCAACAGGTAACGGCATGACTTGTCAAAGTTCAATGAAGGCTTTGAAAGTCAAAATCAAAAGATTTAAGAACGCACGTACGATTCCATAAATGTCCTTTTGTTTCATATAAAATTCCAAAATAAATTAAGGAAATTTGGTTTGTCAGCCGACAGGAAAGAAAAATTAGGAGGGATATAAATGGTAACATATCTTACATTTTACATATTATATTGGAAAGAAACTTAATACTCGAGTAATTAGTAAATTTTAAATTAAAAATTATACTAGTAGTAGTTAGTCAAGTTTAATTATAACTTGTAATCATTTGATATAGTAGTAAACAAAAATGAAATTCACCAAAAATAAAAAAAAATTGAAAAGTACAGATTTAAGTATTTGAATGACATACCTTGTGAAAGGAACATATGATTGAGTAGAGGCACGTCATGAATGTTATCCACAAACCAAAACCGCGTATGCTTCGTGGTTGAATCCAAACAGGGCATTGGAGACACAAATGATTCAAAATCTTGCTTATTGTTTAAGCAACAAGCAACCTATCTATTACTTTGTATATTTATTCCGTGATAACCAAAATTTAATAATGCTTTGAGTTTTAGTCTTTAAGTTAAATGCAGCATCTGAAAATGAGAGACTTTTATCACTTTTATTGTTATTTTTATCTAATTAATTTTTATTTTAAATATTTTTAAATCAAATTTATAGTTTAAGATAATTAAAATTTAACTCAATAAAAATGATATTTTCTCCATTTTTTTACTTGTCTTTTAAGGATTTATGTAAGAATTAAGAAATATAATAAAATTTGTTTTTATGTTAATAAAATAGTTATAATTTTTTTTTTATTTTTCTTTCACAATAAACATATATGTGTAAATTAATTAATTAACTATTAAATAAAAATAAGAGTATAATTGATAAAATAATAATTAGTATTATCTTTAAACTTTATAAATAATAAATACATAGTTTTTTTAAATCTAACAATTAAAAAAAACAGAAGGAGTAATACAGACATTAAAATGATTTTTTTAACGGAAGAGAGATAAAACGATAATAAACATTCCTTTCGATAACGTAAGAAAAACAAAAAAAAGTTACAATAATTTAAAATATAAGTCTGTTTAGATTGTAAAAACTATTTTTTAATGAAAATAATTACTTTATTTCTACTTTATTCTTGCTTTTTTATTCAAAATTCATATAGAAAACAATTTTTTATTTTTTTTTTATTTTTATACATATAATTAAAACTAAAAATAGAGTAGTGCTTTTATCAATAAAATAATAAAAAGGGTAACAAACTAAGAGATTGAATTTTACTCGTAAAACTAAAGTTAGAAAGTAAGTAAATAAATGAATTAGACAATTTGATTTGCCCCAATTAAACAATAAAACTGAATGTTCATTTAATCTAAAATTAGTTGGAATTGATTTTAGTAGAATTAATTTAAAAAACAAATTATTTTGGACAGAATATTTTAAAAATGAGATAAAAGTTTATATCATTTGAATAATATTAAATTTAAAAACATTATTATTAAAATAGATATAATATAATATAATATAATATTAGATAAAATGTCTTAATTAGCATTATTGGAGTAAAAGAGTAATTGATCCTCTCAAGTCTCCCCGATACTGATCTTAAACCAACTTTCTATTGACGTGAGCCTGATGCATTTTACCAACCCAATAAAGATTGCATTGTGATGAAATTTTTAATTTTTTACCCAACATAAACTAAAATGAGAAATATAACAACACATTCTTTAACACAAAAAAAATTTAGTTAATATTTCAATAAAAAGAATGTAACAAAAGAAATATACTATTAGTAATCCTCAGCTAAAATTACAAAAAAGTGGCTGAGAGACTTCAAAGGAAGTACCCAACAGACACTGAGTGAATCTTTGGAATAGCAAGATATGTTTTGGCATGTCTGTTCTAATGTAACCTCCTCTGCTAATTTTATAATAAAGGTTGATTTAAAGACTTGAAGCAGTGAGGCAGGAACACTACCCTTTTGGGTTTTACAGGTATTTGCAGGATTAATTAATGTCATCAAATTGAATGGAGACCAAAGTGATTGTCTCCTGCTGTTTTAGGTTATGTCTGACCAAAACCCGTTTCACATAACCTATTTTTTTAATTACTAATTGTATGCCATCATATCGGAGATTTTAATATCTTTTAAAACTATTTGACTAAGTTACATGTTTTTAAAATACCGTTTTTAGTCTTGTAGAAGTAGATACATTTAATATTTGTCAGACCAAAAATATTAAATATACAAGTTTTGTTTATTTTTATTAAATTTTGTAAGTATAATTAGAAATTTTAAAAGAGTATAACAACCAAACATTCTTAATATTCTCTCTTATTTAATCTATAAGTGCAATTTACACACTAACCTGCAACTAGTAAAAAATTTCTATAAATTTATTTATTATGAATTTTTGTATAATAGTAGTATAATATACATATTAAAAATATTTATATATTATAAATTTAAATTATATAAAAAAATTATGATGTTGGCTAAAATATTAGTTAGGCTCTAACGCGTTAATATCAATGATGGATTCACAGCAGTGATAGCTGGCTCGACGTGGCTCCACATTGTCTTGTGAAAAGTGTGGTATGTAGAGATTAACATTAGTCTTTATGTTATACGATGATGTGTGTAATATCTTACAGAGTTATGTTCATCTCTGGTTGGCATATTCAAATTGTCATCACCAAAAACATAGTATCCACTGATGTTTTAGTTCTAATAAAAGTGACTTAGGGTGTAGTTTTAAGTTTAATTTTGAATTTTAAATATGAAAAACTTGTTATTAAGTGGGACTTTTGCTTGCCCAATTAATAAGCATATGCTGAGACCTGTTGGGTATTTCTAGAAGGTCATAAACGTGATGTTTAATTTTTTATTATTATCAAATATGAATTTAGAATTAGAAAGCACGAATTTGATATAGGACATATATAAAACATCATAGACATGAAGATATAACAAAAAATTTAAAAATACTAACATTATTATTGCAGTTGTTTTGGACCAATATATGGCCCCAAATGGAGGTCTAATAAATTTGAAGGTTTAGATTCAAACGCAAACATTCACGTGGAAATCTTTAATCACTGACTGAATAACGACTTATGAGATGTTTGGTAGAGTTGACATAGAGTGAAATGAGAATAAAAGAGATTAATATAAATGAAAAGGAAAAAAAGAGTTATTTTGATAGAGTTAAAAGAGGATGAATTATTTTTTTTTAAATGATGAAATACAAAGATTTTCATTGTTCAAATGAAATAAAAGAAAACGAAAGCATGTTTTTCAAAAAGACATCATGTCTT
>JAMLFT010006652.1:0-15781 GCA_026544285.1 Pachyrhizus erosus
AATAAAATTTGAAGAAAAAATTACATAAATATAATATTTAAAAATATTAAATATTTAATTAATTAATTTTTTTAAAATAAAAATTATTCTCACTTTATATATACTTTTTTATATATAATTATTTTATTTTGAAAATAAAAATTATGAATATGTAAATAATTAAAATTAAAAATTAGTTAAAAATCACTTGATGAAAAATTATAATTATTCCTTTTAAATTAAATATATTTTTAATTTCTTAAATATGTTAAAATTTAATTTTAATTTTTTAAATTAAAAATATAATATTTTGCTAACCCATTTTAGAATGGCCATATATAGTCTCTTTTGTTAACATTGTTAATATAAGTAGACAAAAGTAACACATCATTTATTGCGCACATGAAAATGGAAATATGTAAATATGGACGTGGCTTAATAGTTTCATGATATATGAAAATAGGTTTAGAGATATTAAAATTGTATTTTTTTATATTTAAGGAGATTAAAGTTAAATTTTACATAACACTAATTAATATTATTGGCTTATTATATTTTATATTTCAATTTTATTTATTTTGTACACTAATTAGCAGCTATATGTAAAAAGTGTATAAAACCATCATAATAGTAAAAATAAGCTATATTATAGTAAAGTACGTAAATACTAATAGTATATTATCTTATTAATTTTCATTAATGAGGTCAAATTTGTGATATACTATTTTATCAATATTTTTTAAATTTGTCAAAAAAAAAAATGATAAACATATTGTTACAACTAAAGATCGAACAAAATGTACATATACACGTCAATAGTAATATTGAGTTAAAATAAAGAACACATCAATTAGTCTATAGAAGACATCAATCACTATTACATTATAAGATAAAAAAAATAAAAAATTATATATTATTATTAAAAAATGTAAAAATAAAATATATTTATTATTGTTTAATAACGATATATAATTTTTTAATTTTATTATGTAACAGATAAAATAAACTCAATTATTTAATATGTTTGAAATAAACATCAATTTAGTTTAATATGTTTTTTATATTAATTAAATTGATGCTAATTTAGTACTATTTGACTCTCAATTAATGTTTTAAAATTCAAATTAAATATCAACCTATTTTTTGATTGAAAGAATATATAATCAGGTTTAATATAACAATATATAATTAGAATAAGGATTAACTAATCATTTCTTTAAGAAAAAAACATTTTTTTTTTCATTTTCATGCTTGATTAGAAGATAATGTGAATTCTACACTTTTTCTTTTCTTTTCTTTTCTTTTCAATTTTATACATAATTTTACACATTTCCCCCAAAAAGTGTAAAAGAGCACAAATCTATCAAAAGAAAAATAATACTATCACTGCGTATATTTACATATCATTTTATATTTCTACATATTTATAACTTAATTACAGTGTTTTACACACCTGGACTCTATGTCTTTTACTTCACAAATTCATAAGATGGTGTGCTGAATACAAATATAATTATTCTCAAAAAGATAGATGTGAATTCATCAGAAATTTGTATTTTTTGTTCCCTTTTCATGTACGTTATCTATTGGTCAATGTCATGTCGAGGCAGTTCATTGTAACAGATAGGTTTTTTTTTTTTTTTCTTATAAAATGATTGAATGCCTTACATTATAAGCAAGAAGAAGAAGAATGACTAGGCCAGCCAAACTAATTGACACGGAGAATATTTTTTCTACAGGGTGTTAGGCCAGGGATTATTTATTTTCCCAAATCATTATAATTTATTAATAATTATGAGCTACTACCAAATAATATTTTTTTATGCTTATTCCTTTTTAGTAAGCTCAAACATTTGTTATTATAAAGGAATTTTAATAATTAAGTCAAGTTCCTTTATGGCAATGTCTTAGTGTAGGAGGTATTTTTAAATGATAATATTTTTATGAGTTTTTTTTTTTTACTCTTTTAAGTCACATGTTTTCTTTGATCTTATATATTAAAATTTTATTTTTATCTTTTTATTTCTTTTAAATATATTTCTTAATTTCAATTTTAAATCTAATTCAATTTAAATTTTAATAAATTGTATAAAATTGAATATATTTTTATTGTTTAACTAAACTAAATTTTAAGACTGATTGATTTGATTAATTGAACTAAGAATTAATAATATTATCTGAGTCATTTATTAGATTAATATATCTTTGACTTGATTTAAATCCACATGACAAAATCGATTTTACAATTGAACTAGTATTTATTATTATTTTTATTAGAATAAATTATCGATTTAATTGTTGAATTTGTATTTTGTTATATTTTAGTCATTGAAATTAAAAAATACTCAAATAAATTCTTAGTATTTTTAAATTTTTATTTATATTCTTAAAATTAACTTTTTTGTATTCCTAAACTGATGCTGTTATTATCATTTTAATTCCTAAACTATGAACCAAAATTAGACAAAAAAGAGTTAACAGTAGAACTCAAATCATATCCTAAAAAATTTAAAGAACTTGTTTAAAAAAATTTTAGTTTCAAAGACTATAATATCCTTAAGATAAAAATTCAAAGACTAAACTAGTTATTTTTTTTAAAAAAATGTAAACTTTAATAAAAATTTAATTATTAAATTTATAACACAAATAATATATATTTATACTTTATATTAATTCATATAATTCAACGGTTAACTCACTAATTTAACTAATAATCTATCGACTAAACCCACCGTCAATCCAATTTTAAAAACATTACTAAAAACCACTTATAATCTCCTGCATCTTTCTCATTTGTCAAATAAACACGGAATACTTTTTTTCACTGGTTTAATATATACTAATAAGGAAAGTATTTAAGGCAAAGTTTATGTCCACGAGATTTTGGTTTTTCTGAAAAAGAACCACATCATATGTGATCAGGCATTGAATTCTCCTGATCACAAAAAAAAAAAAAAAAAAAAAAAACAGAATTTTCCATTAGTTTACTAAATAGATTTAATATATACCAATGAGGAAAGTAATTAAGGCAGAGTTTATGTACACCAGACATTGGTTTTCTGAAAAAGAACCATATCACATGTGATCAAATATTTGAATTGTTTTTATGAGGTTGTCAGTCGTATTACTAATTGAGTTTAATTACTAAAATGAATGAACACATAATATTAAATTTTTACATAATAAAATATGATGATTTTATTTTTTTCTTTTTAGTTAAATATTAAACAAGTAAAATTCTATTATACTTTGTAAAATTATATTAAAAGAGTATGGGATATCTTCTACATAAAATAATCTTATTTGAATTTTATAAAATTATTATAAATAACAATTTTTTTCCTAAATATTTAACACAAATATATATTTAAAATTTAAATTTAATATTATTAATTAAACTGAAATAATCTTCACACGTTCATGTCCTTCGAAACTTTATCATGAAAAAAGTTTTCGTTATATTTTAATTCTTCGGATCTGATGATATCAATAAAAATTAAAAATATTGCAGATTCAACTGGTGTAGAAAATTTTTGTACATAGGTGATTTATAATTAGAAAGTGCAACTTAAGCCTATGACACACTCTAGCATTATAATGCGGTGGCTTTTTAATTCCCTTCCCTCGTAATTAATTATATGTTTTCCTTAAAGTAATAATGAGTGAGTAGACTGAATTTATCCTATCACATTGCTTCATGGACAATATTATACTACTAGTAATCCCCAAGGAACAAGTCTTAGGAGACCAACATATCTGAAAGTAAATTTATAAACTGTGGAAATCAAATCACCATTATAATTTATTCTTTTCTTATTTTCACAATTGAAAATCACATAAAATTAACAATATAATTTATTAATTTTTTCTTGATAACACTTTCAATTTATTAATTGATTTCTAATTATAAATTTTTTTAAAAATCGTGTAAATAGCATATAAGAAATTATTTTGTTTGGTTTAATATATTTTAAATAAATAAATATATAGACAATATAGAAAATGATTGCTTTTATAAATCAAATTAGTTTAATTAGTTTATTATTAATTATTAAAAATGTGAACAAAAATAAAAAGGTTGACAGGTATTAAAGTGAATTAATTTAATTTATTTAAATTAGTTTATTATTAATTATTTAAAATGTGAATAAATTCAACTTGGTTTACTTTTTTAAGGAGTCAACAAATGGTTAGTTTGACTCAGTTTAGTGTGGTTTGATGAGTTAAATAGATTACATTATCTAAAATAAAAAAAAACAATTTTAAATATTTATTTATTTTATTTTATTTGTTAAATATTAAAATAATTAAATGTTTAAAGTTAAAATTTTAACTCATATTATAAAATTTGTAATAGGAAAAAATAATTATCAAATAATTAAGGATGAGATATTAGATGTATCTATAATTTATATATGCATGTTCAAGAATCAAAATTAATTTTTTTTTAAGTAAATCTCTTAATAAAAAAAAGAAGTAAACTTTCTAACTCAGCGAATCAACCTAACTAATTATAGATTTAATCTAGTATGAGCCAGGTTCTAAGTGAATAAACTCGCCTTTTACTTATATTTAAGGTGAATTTATTTTACTAATCTAATTCAACTTAATTTTACATTGAGTCAAGTTTAATTCATGGATTATAATTGACTTTAATAATTTTATTGACAAATATACTAATTCATTATAGATTATAATAAATATTAAAATAATAAAAATCATGTATTATTATGGAGAGTTGAAAACTAATTCAAATTTTTCAAAAACAATTTAAATATCAACGATGATAAGTGATTTAAATTGATTGATTTAAAAAATAATTAAGAACTAAAATTAAATGAAAGAAATGAAGTTTTACTTTGTCTAAATTTTTTTAATTTATTATTTATTTCTTACTTAACTTTGCCTATTGAATTTTTTAATTTATTTAAATCTTAATTTCTTATATAACTATTCTCAATTAGCAACCCTAATTCCATAAGTGAAATAAAAAGTGTTATAAGCATTAAGATTTGAAATCCCCTTAAACGACTATTCCTAGCCTAAAAGATTTATAAGTTTGTGTGTAGGAGAGCATTTATGGAGTAAATTCTTATTTACAAAATAAATCTGAAGTCTTTTTAAGGGTGACTGAATCTTAATTAAGAAATATAAATATTAAAAAACATAAACACAGTGATAAGAAAAACAAAAGTTGATTAAAAATTATAAATTAACAAGGGTCCATGGATTATATTGAAATTCACCTAAAACCCACAAAATGGGCTTGAGATAGAGATGGAAAAAAAGGTGAGGATAGAACTTCATTAAGACTATGCACCTTGCTTACTTCCTTGTTGGCCAATTACTAGACTCGAAAGCAAGTGCGTGTAAACATGTCCCCCAGCCTATGCATTTCCTATAATTAGTAGCAGGATCGACCATCTCGACCATCTCCACCCCAACATTGTTCTAATTGGAGCAGTTTTGCTTTGGCTCCCTTTATCCACCTTAAGCCTCTTCATCAAGTCTGCATTCCCATACTGTAGGATGGCTCAAAGTTAAGGGGAAAATCCATTGAACTTTATACAAAGTGCTTAAAGAAACATTGAGCTTTAATCATCCTTCTTATACTCTTAAAAGGAAACCATGAACCTTACCACATTAGAAAATAGAAAGAAATATTCATGATTATCTTTTTTCTTCTTTTTTATATATGTTTAGATAACTCATACTAAAAAGAGAAACTCAATTTAAAAGTTTTTTTTTTTTTTTTTTGTTTATGTTTGGGTAGATGTTTGCAAAATTAAGGTTAAGTGAAACTAATTTTGTAAACTTGAATTTGGTAATACTTTATTTTAAAGTGAAATGATTTGCGTTTGTATATTTTTAATTTCAAAGCATGTCAGAAAGAAAACTCAATATAAATTGTTTTATTCAATACAAAAGTTATTTAAATTTACTTCAACTAAAAATTAAGTTGAGCCTAAACTCAATTTCTTAACATGAGAATCAAACACGTAAATATTTACCTAAAATTATTACTTTTTAAATATAAGTTTGAGTGATTCAATGTGAATCCAAAAAGACACTTGGTCTTCTTTCTTGATTTACCAGATATTTAATCTTAATTTTTTAACTAAAAGAAAAACACAAAAATATAATAAAAATAAACAAAAATCCCAATAAAAATTTAGAAAACAAAACAGATAACATTTTTATTCTAATATATTAAAAATTATTTATTTGAATACAAAATGAGTTAATATTTTTAATAAGCAAACTCAAAATTCTCTAAAAAAAATATTAGAAAAATAGATAATCTAATGATTTATGGCTGATCCTTGTGTCTAGAAGATTAGAGAAAAGTTGAAAGGGGAGAAACTCGAACAAGTGGCTGGAGGGTGAAAATAAAAAAAAATAAAGAAAGGATTGAAATAAACGGAAAGGGAAAAGACAGTTAAGAGAAATGAAAGTAAATATCAAATTATATGAAGCAATAAAGTAGAGAGTTTAATTTCATTATATTGTTAGCAAAAAACTATCGATTAATTTAAAATTATGGTAGGCAATTATATATAATTTTAATTTAATTATTATAAAAATCTTAAAGTTTATGAAAATATAAATTTTCTTTACATTTTCATTGTATATGCTATATTCTTTAAATTAAAATATATATTCTTTTGAATTAACTGTAATACTTTATATGTTACAGTCTGTTTTCTGCTTAAGGAATTAATGACAAATTTTTAGTGGGGATTGGTGGGGTTTCTTGTAATTTGAATGGGTTCACATGTCTGGCTAACAAATTGGAGGATTCTCACTTTCCACCACACAAACAACTCATAAAATATGACCCACAAATCATGCGTGAAACAGCTCACTTAGATTTGGTCTCTCAACACTTAACTATAACCACATTATTATTATTATTATTATTATTATTATAATAATAATAATAATAATCATAATCATCATGTTGTATATCAATACTGTTTGAATTATCGCAATTACTACGTCGATTCCCCTTATATATTAAGCAAAACTACATCTTTACTACGTTTAGATCTATTTAGAACATAAACTTGTGGATCTATTTATGCTCATAAAAAATATTTAGTTATTTTTCCTGTAAATTAAAAGGCATTTTATATAGTTTTCTTTTTTAAAGAAATAAAAAAGTCACTTTAGTTTAAAATAAGTAATTCTAAATCCTCCTAAAATTTTTCCACAATATTTCTAAATATTTTTAAAATTGGAATTTATGATTCAAACACGACATCGTCTGTGAATATAAATTAATATTTTGAAGTGCTAGTGTTTTAAATCATTTATATTACCTTTTCCTTTGTTAATTAGTTGCTTATCGAATTTACAGCTGTGGCTTTTCAGCTTAGTGTATTATCAGGCAGAGACAAATTGACCGTAAACTAGAAACCACACGCAAAGTGGAACCAACTTGAAGCTTTGTCATCTTCATCAATCGGTGTAATTAAAATAATCATATACAAAAGTACCTTAAAAAATTATCATTGCAGAGAATCAGATACCATTAATAAAAAAAAAACATCAGTTAATAAAAAAAATTATTTTTTACGCACTTAAAAAGTGCGTGATACGGGAATAGAATATAGAAATAAAAAAGAAAAAAAATAGAAATAATAAAAGTTAAATTACTCTCTCAATTTTTCTATTTTTTGATTTGTTCAACTTGATTACTTTATTATTAAAATATTTAATATGATTCTCTATATTTTAAAATATATGTAATGTGACTTTTTTCGATTATTTTCTCACTAATGATATTAGAGTTATAGTGACATGTCCATTTTTATAATATGTCCATTTTTCAATGAATTAAACTAACGTCATTATAGAAAAATCAGAGGAAAATATCACATTACGTATATTGTGATAGTTAGCGGATTACATGAAACATTTTAACAAAAAAGAAACTAAGTTAAACAAAATAAAAGAAAGTTGAAGAATAAAAAAGTGATTTTACCTATAAGAAAAGAAGAAAGAAAGAAAGAAAAACAAATACGAGATAATGTAGTATAAGAAAGTGCGAGTTATGAATTAAATACCTTCGAATTTAAGACTAAACGTGCAGATAGCTATGAAGTGCTCGGCATTTTCTGCATATTTAGCGTAATATACACTACCATTTATTTTTAATGAAAAAAAATTTTCAACAACAAATTTGATTTTTTTATATTTTAATCTTCATACTTATTTTATATTTCTTCTGTAATTTTTCTTTCATTTTGACCATATCTCTCAGTATTTGTCTTTATTTTTTTTCTCTTAACTCCCTTTCACTTTGGGGATATATAGTATATACATTTTAATGGTGTGAAATGAATATTATTATTTTAACACATGTTTTTCCAGAGTCTTCGGGTTTTTTACATCTTAGAAAAAAAAGATAAAAAAAATTATAAATGTAATGAGATAAAAAAAAATTAAAAAAGTACACACACAAGGGATCGACTGTGCAGGTTATACTCATTCTTATATACTACTTGTTATGCATTCTATCTATCTTCTATCTAACTTATATACATTCACCAAAAAATAAAATAAAAAAATACTCATTCTTGTGTACTATTAGATAACTTTTTGCTGGACAATTTTATTATCATTTTGTAAAATTTTAGATTAAAAATTTAAAATTATTTAATATTTTATTTATGTATATCAAAATTAATATAATGTATATTTTTAAATATATAAAAATAGTAATTACTTAATTATCTTCTTGATGGATTTTTACAATATTTGACATGAAAATTTAGATAATATTTATTTATAATTTAATAGTTAAATTGATGAAAATGATATTTTATATAAAAGTATTGATTATTTAATAATAGAGGTAACTTATAAGTATGTAAAGAAATATATTAAGTGAGAACTTTCAGTTATTGTAAAAAATAAAGATATTTAACCTTTAGATTAAAATTTGCAATTTAGATTACATATTTAATTGTAAATCATACATCTTTTAAGAATTGATAAAAAAATACATATTTTAATAATCTCGTCTAATCTAAGAAAAAAATCACACGAGATAATTTATATTTAAATACATAATTTAAATTGTCCATTTGAACACAATAATTATAATTAAATATTTACATTTCTTATGATAACTATTATTTTTCATTTAAATATGAGGTTTGACAAGTATTTTTTTAACTTATTTTTTTCTAGGAGATAAAAACTTTTTAGATCATTAATGTTTGATAAATAATTTTAAAAAATTATAATATTTCTTTATATGTCACTTTGAGTAACATTTTCATTTTTATCATCAATTTTTTTTATTTTGAAATTTTATATTTATTAATTATTTTAACATATAATTTTATAAAAACTTATAACACACAATTTAATAAATCTTTATATATATAATATTCAATAGTTATATGTGTGGAAAGAGTAAGCTTACTCTATGTGTATACGTGAAATCGTTAGGTTAATTGATATTTATATATAATTTTATCAATTTAATTATGGAATATTTTGATATCAATTAACCTAATGATCTCACGTCTATACATGGAGCAAGCTTACTCGCTCCACATACATGTAACTATTGAATATTTGATATTAACATAATAATTATGCACACTAAATTTAAGATAAAATAAACATTTAAATTTGTATAATTTTATAGTTAAGATTTATTTATATTTTTAAAAAAAATATATTATATGATAAATTAAATTTATTTAACGAAGGATTAAATATCTTTAATTAAACGTACACTTGATCTACTTAATAAGAGTTTTTAATTAAATGATTAGATTAATAAAATTTAACATATACTAATAATTATTGAATGGAGTCACTTTTAATTATATAATTTACATATATAAATTAAAACTAGTAAAAAAATATTAAATATCTACTCAAAAATAATAAAATTACTCTCTTTAATAACATTTTTTTATAAATTTTATTAATTCAATAATTAAATAATATATTAACTTAATGATCATATGCAAATAAAATTTTGGATAACATGAACATTTATAATTATGTAATCTTATAATTAATATACAAAGAATTAATAAATAAAGCAATTTTTAATCATATAATTTAGATTTAATTGAAATATTGGTTCTTTAAATATCACAGTCATACAATTTTAATATCTTAAATTTTAATTATATTAATTAGGTTTCTCAAGTGTCAATTGTGTGATTTGATTTTCTTAGATTTTCTAATCAGGCTATTTTCATTTTTTAGATATTAAAATTTTTCTTTTTTTAATCTCTCAAGTGTTGTGAAATTAGATCCCTCAAGAAAAATCATAACGAGTTGAACTCACCACCAATAAAAAAAAAAAAACTTCTCTTGTCATTCTCTCACAAGAAATATAGAGTGTGAGCGTGCAGCCAACCTTATGGCGCGTGGGTAGAGATTATATCATACAGGTTATTAAACATATTAAATGGGAGACAATCGCTTTCAGAAATAGTGTCGAAAGTCTATATAATACATGGGGTAGAAGAAATAATAAATAATGTAATGATTATTATTAATATAGTAATAATGAAATTAGAGTTGTAAGAAAAAGAAGAATATCTTGAAGCAAGAGGATAAGAGGAGAGAAGATTTAGGCGTATATAACATTGAAATCTATACACAATCTCATCCAGCGATGCAATACACATACTTGCTCCGATGCAAGCAGTTTAAAAGCACCATTTCAGATCTCTCATTTCCCATCACAACTCACAAAACTAAACTTATCTTCAACTCAGACCAAACCGCTTCCTTCTTCATTCCATTTCTGGGAATTATTTGCATACATACACTTATCTCTCTCTCTCTCTGGCACAATATATAGATCAAAAGAAGAGAAGAGCCAATATATATATATGGGTAGCAGTTATTTTGGAGAACCAAACTTTGGAAATGAAAGAACAAGTGGTTCTTCTTCTTCTTCTTCTTCTTCGTCAAGAAAAGGGAAGAAGAACAACCCAGACAAGCCAAAGCAACCACAGAGAGGTCTTGGAGTTGCTCAATTAGAAAAAATCAGATTACACGGTCAAATGGCCTGTGGCTATCACCCTTCTCTGCACGGCCCTTTCCCATCTAATTTCACCAACGTAAACCTCTTTTTTCTTTTTATTTTCTTCTTTATATATATATAACAATTCTTTTTCTTCAATGGATTTTAATTTGTCCCTCTGCAGGAAGATCCAAGAGTGCAAATACCATACTCATCGCAGCCATCATCTTCTTTTTCTTACTCATCGTCTTCTACATCATCATACGCAGCTTCTTATGGCTTCCAACCCAACATCATGGTAGGTGTAATACTAGTTTAATTAGCCCTTTTCAAATTCTAGTTTTATACTTCTATTTAAATTATTTAATTTTACCAATTAACTTTCATTCTTTTGTCATGTTCCCCACATATTTTTCACCTCTCTCACTAATAAATAACCATTACTGAAAAGTCAATCTATGGCTATGCAAGTGCGTAGTATATAACTGCACCGCACGCGAAGAAGCAATCGACATGCTTATTTTTCTATTGTAATTTTTTTATGTGATATGATATATAATCCATATGATATACAAACTTGGCAATATAATATTTTTTTTTTCTGAACTAATCCTCCTCTATATTTGATTGAGTTTGAATTAAAGTACACTGTGCTACTACTTTATCAAAGGTAGAACAACTTATACAAGTACTACTAACCCTAGGAGATGAGGGATGAATCTTTGAGTTCTGGTTGCTGAATAATGACGAAAATCATTGGATAATGTGATAATAAGAGTCAAGATTATGATCTTCGATATTATTCGTCATTACAGTCCTTAATCTCCCATCTATTTGTTTCAACTTGCAAGATATAAAGTACAAGCTGTTTCTTTTTTTATTTTTTTTCTTTCAAATCTTTTTTCATAATATATACTAATACATGGAAGGAGAGTGAGTTGAGAGAATCCTGCAATTTTGACAAAAATTGTTTGCTTGTACAGATGGGCATATCCGAATATCAAAAAACAAACATCAGATATGGAGAATCTCAGCAAACCAACACAGCAAGGTACGTAATTCTTCAAGCTCTTGCCATTGATGAGAGAAAAAAGAGTGTGTTTATAAAGAATGTGTTTTCTTTCTCTTTTGTTTTATTATCACCATGAATTCTTGCTGATATGTGAAATTCTTTTTCTCAAAAAAGATGGGAAACTGCCAACATAATCTTGGAGAGCCATTATTCTGCTCCATCCAACTTAACTCGGCCCTTTCTAAACCTAAATGTAAGGAGATTTTTTAAAAGTGCACGCAACTCGTTTGATATTCCATGCAGAAAAGATGTAAATTCAAAATGATCTTATTATGCTTCTTTCCCCCTCCATAATTAGGACTCACAAGACATAGATTCCAGGAAGCATATGAATGGTTCTGTGGGATCAAGCAGTAAGAACTCCGAATCAAGTGACACTCAAGAACTAGATTTAGAGCTCAGATTATCTCTTTGATCTGCCACTTATAAATGCAGTGATATGTTCTCATATAATTAATTGTAACGCTTTTGGTTTACAATTTAGAATTGCAAAAGCACAAAAAAGTGAACAAGCCAATATGTGTTTGTTTCTAAGTTTCAACTGGAGGTTATACCCTTGTGTAACAGAAGATAGATTGACTCTTTGCATATAAATCAAAGCAAAATATTTGTCGTTTTACATAAATTCTCAAAGAAATTATGAGAAGTTATTTTCTACAATCCTTAATTAGTTTTTCCATTAGTTGGCATAGCTGAATATTCATAAACATAGCATGATTTGTTAATGTATTTACGGGTTATATGGTTATATATATGATCAACGCTTTGTACATTTATACTAAGAACAGGAAAGAATGGTTGCTAATTTCATAAAAGAAACGACCTGACATAAATTTATACGAATTTTCAACCAACATTGATTTGAGGTCAAGACTTGCACACAAAATAAACTATATACTTCCTCCCTCATCTATTTATAAAATATTATTGACTAATTTATATTTATTAAAAAATGGTTAAGTTTAGATAATGATATTAAATTTATCGTAATTATAATTTTTTAAAATTTGTCTAGAAATATATTCATTTTTTAATCTTTATAAAAAAAAAATAGGCAATTCACTAGAATTTAATTATGGATTAAAAATAAATATATTTTAATAAAAAAATAATTAATATATAAAATAATTAAAATAAAATATTTTATGAAAAGGCATTCACTATCTATACCTGAGAGAACAAAAAATATAAGTAAGAAATAACAAATATAATAAATAATGTAACGTGATAGATAAAAAATAAAAATAAATAAAAGATGTCAAGTAAACATTTATATTATTAATATCTAAAAATGAAAATTAACAAAGCAGAATAAATTGGCATGAAAATTCAATTAACCTAAAAAAAAGTGAAATGAATTGAGTTATTTCAATCTACCAATTGCTACTTCTAATCCATCAATTGAGTGGGTTTAAAAAGAGATGAAATGGATTGACTCACCAAATTATTTATTTTTTATTTTTTGAAAATTTTATGTTAACCGATACTTTTAACTTATTATAATTATAATTTGATTTATATTTAATTACTTTTTAATGTTTTTAAGTGATGTTAAATATTTTTATTTTATTTTTTACTTTTATTATTTAATAGTTCAACTCGTCAACTCACTTTTAAAGGGTCAGTTATTTTTGAAGTCACTTTTGTTAGTAGATTACCATACTATTTTATTTAAGATAAATTAAAAATGAGACAATCCAAACAACCTAAAAAATCATCTTATTTTTTTTTTTTCTAAATTAAACATATATTAGATAGATTCTGTTTTGGTAAATTACCGTACAAATATTTTGACTTTGTTAATAGCTTCCGCTACCATTACCAATGACATAAAATTGGTGATAATTTTATCCGATAAAGTGGATTTTCTAATATGTCAAGAAAAAATTGTATTAAGAGTGCAAGAGGTATTCCAATTCATATAATATCGATGGATTTTAGGGGCAAATTTACGAGTTTCCAATGATTCCACATAATTGCATCAGCAAGAAGATGTAAAGGTATGCAAGAGAAAACCGGTTTGGCCAGCTCCGTTCCAAAAATGAAATAAATTAAGGTTAGTCAAGATCGAAATAATTAATTGACTAATCCTCACTTAAGCAACTTGATGTGGCCATAATTAAGTAGTTCCAATACTGAATAGACAAATTTTGAATAAGCTTAGGCAGTCAAAAGGCAAAAGAATCAAGGGAGAGAAGTCTTTAGATGCCCACTTTGAAACAGAAATGTTGTTCAATGTTGAAGGTTTCTGACAAATAAGGAAGTTTGGTCGGTTTCTTTCTTTAATAGGAAGGAACTGTCAGGTATTTTTGTTAACGTCGTTTGTAAACTGTTGACGACTTTAATAAGTGCAATTTTAGGTATGGAAAAGATAGCTATAATTACTTTAGCCAAATATTAAGACATAATAATGTACATACATGTCTCAATGGTTACATGATCTAGCTATTCTGGGGGACAATTGTCATGTCAGTACCACAAGAAGAGCTGGATTATGCAACAGTCATCGATGGCTGGTTATGCTGATAGAGATTAGCATAAAGTTTTGCTACTTTTGCAATTTTCCGTAATCTCTATTCTTATGTAGGATGTCAATGAATCAACATCCAGAGGTAAATGATGGAAAAACAGCTGTATTAGTGTCAACCAGTGAAAAGAATTAACAATCCAGACAAAATAGTAATTAAAAAAAAAAGAAGAAATCACTCCTAGTGGATGACGCTATTATGTAGATAAAACAATGACAATCATCATGGTTTGGTATCTTCCTATTGATGACAATGCAGACTCCATGATTTGATTCCAAATGGCCATGGGTTTGAATCCAAAATTTTCGTTTGGTGGGCATTTTATTTTTAGAAAGATTCTCAAGTGTTTGGGGGACTAATTCTTTGTTTTTCTTATTCTTCTAATTCTTTCCCTGGATTAATGAAAATAACAGAAAAAGAAAAGAAAATAAAAAAAATATTAAAATTTTACTGTTTTTATCCAATAATAAAGAATATTGTATTGTTAGTATTTTCTAAATTCAAACCAACTTCATATAATATTAAATTTCTCTTTGAGCTAATCTATAATCACACCAAAACATTTTGCACATATTTCAGTTAATATAGCTTCGCGTTAAAACTTTTTTTTTTTTTTATGTATACTTACATCATCAAATTTAAATTTTGACAATTCAATTTTTACACTCTATCATAAGGGATGTTCTGGCACGTCTTTTTTCTCTAATTCAGATGAATTTAAGATTGATTTTGACGATTTTGAATTTTAAATATTTTGAAGATAAATTCCAACTCAATTCAGTCTATTATCTTATATTATTTTAAAAAATATATTTTTTTTAATTAACAGTTATGTATTAATAATAATTTTATTATTAATAATATATTTAATTATATTTTTAATTCCTCAAATTAAAATATTTTTTTTTAATTTTTAAATAAAAATTTACATGTTTTAATCCCTCACATTTAAAAAATATTTTGTTAAATTTTTTTTCTCAAATAAAAGTTTATATTTTTTTAGTCTTTTAAATTCTAATAGAAAGACTAAAATGAGTGTTTTTTGAATTTAAAAGATCAAAAGATGTAAATTTTTATTTAGAAATTAAAAAAATAGATATTCTAATTTATGGGACTAAAAATATAATTAAATCTTAATATTAATATTTTTTAAAATATAATATTATATTTATATTGATATTATATTTTTTAATA
>JAMLFT010006653.1:0-15780 GCA_026544285.1 Pachyrhizus erosus
ATCTATATCAAGTTTAATATATAATTTTTAAGATAATTATGATCAAAATTAATAAATTTATCATATTTATTATTATGTAATTAAATGACAGAATAAAAATAAAGTTTAATATATAATTTTTGTTTTCTATGTATTTTATTTTATATATTTTCTTGTATTCAATTTATTTATCCGCAGAAGACGAACCCCAGCAAGTTGCATTGGAAGGTCTACGGAGAGTGCAGTACAAGATACTTTGTTCGTGAAAGTACAACGGACGCAATCGGAAATCAGCAAAAAGTCGAAGGGTAAAACAGGAAACCAAATCCGCCCTCAATTCCTCATTTTCCACCTGGTTTTAAGAAATCCCGAGTTATTATTTAGACACAATTAAAATAATATCTATGATAAAATTTGTTACTCTCACAACATCGCCATCGAAATATTTTCCCCTCCTTTTTTCTTTTCCTTTTTCTTTTCCTTTTCCTTTTCTCTCACTTTACTTTTTTCTCTCCGCTCTCTCACTTGATGGCGCCGGGAATCGGAGGCCTGCAACTCACTTCCCTCGCCGGCGACCGGAGAACCGCCGCCGGCGACTCCGATGACCTCGAGGACGTTCGGCTCTTGGACTCCTACGACGAAATCGACGGCGGAGCGAGGCGGATTCAGGTGACAGTCACCGGCATGACCTGCGCCGCGTGCTCCAATTCCGTCGAATCAGCTCTCAAATCGCTCGACGGCGTTATCAGCGCCTCCGTCGCACTGCTTCAGAACAAAGCAGATGTCGTTTTCAACTCGGCTCTGCTCAAGGTTCCTCTTTCTCTCTTCTTTGCTTTTGCATCGTTTACTGCGTCGGAAAATTCAACTTTGTTTGAAGTGCTAGATGACTAAGTTCTAATTAGGTATTGTTTGGATATGAATCTTTGCAGTATGTAGCAGAAAAAATTAAAAAAAAGTTAGAACTAGACTTATGTGATAAGTTAAAATTAACTTATATAGAATCTCTTTTATTTAAATTCTAGAAAATCTGAGCTGCATAACTTAATTTTAATTTAAGGAGAAGTTTGCTTCATTTTTATCTTCTTATTTTTCTCTTACTTAAGGAGAAACTTATTTAAATGGACTTTATGTGAGTTTGTTTGAATGTATTTCAGATAATTAATCACTTATTTTCTTAAAAAAAAACTCTACCAAATACGCAGTAATTATTATCACTTGATGAGTCTCGAGAGAGTATTTGTTTTTTCATTTTTTTTTGCTTTAATTGATTGCATGGCTTTTATTTGGTCAATTATGGACATGCGTTTAACGTATTGAATTGAGCTGCATGCTCCGTAAATCAGTAATCATGTTGTTAGTTATGTCGTTATCCTCTTTTCCTGGTGAATTTTGTTGCTGTGTTTGTTGTAATACAGTTAACTAAATTCTGCTATCTGTATTTATTGCTTTGGCTCGCTGGTAATTGCAGTTAAGTGGACATTTATTTACTGTCTGCCGGTTAGGAGTGATATAACTTTTTCTCTGGCAAACATTCTCCAACTCAGCTTTTAAAGTGTCCATATAGTAATTGCAATTGTTTTTTTGGAAGTTATGACTGCAGTGGATTTTTTTTTGTTTTATTTTCCATGATGTTGTCCTCGTAATCTGTGCTTAATTTTGCTTTGCTCCCTAGTCTATGGTTGGATTGCTTATATTTGGACATGAAATCACGGTTTTTTGGGGTCCTCAGTTACAGACTTACAGGTTATTATCGTGTATGTTTTTCTGTTAAGATGTTGACTAAAGTTGATGTGAAGCTTCTTCTCTCATCTCTCTCGCTCTCACGATAATTTATATCATAAAAATTTAACTGATATCTATCTTCCTCTTATTAACTCATTCTCTTTGTGCATATTATTGCATTTGTAGTGGTATAAATAATTTTGTGCTCAGATATCATAATTTGACCAGTAAAGCAGAATTCCTTCAACCATCTGGTTCTGCTACTATACTGAAAGAGAATGTCTTGAATGCAAAATTGTTGTTACACTGATTCATGTTAAGTGATGATAAGCCAGTCCTTTTAGTCCTATATTAATTGAATAAAAACAAAATGTATTTGATATATTGAGTTATGTTCTGAAACCTGTCATATTCCAGGATGAAGACATAAAAAATGCAATTGAAGATGCTGGGTTTGAAGCAGACATATTACCTGAATCCAACACAGTTGGAAAGGTGCCAAATGGAACCTTGTTGGGACAGTTCATAATTGGAGGTATGACATGTGCAGCATGTGTAAACTCTGTTGAAGGTATTTTAAGAAATCTTCCAGGGGTCAAAAGGGCCTTGGTAGCTTTGGCTACTTCATCAGGTGAAGTTGAATATGATCCCAGTGTAATTAGTAAAGATGATATAGTCAATGCCATTGAAGATTCTGGTTTTGAAGGTTCATTTGTACAAAGCAATGAGCAGGATAAAATAATTTTAGGGGTGGTTGGTGTATACAGTCTGATTGACGCACAAGTTTTAGAAGGCATTCTTAGCAGCACAAAAGGAGTAAGGCAGTTTCATTTTGACCAGGTTTCAGGTGAATTGGATGTTCTGTTTGATCCTGAAGTTCTTAGTTCTAGATCCGTAGTTGACGCAATCCAGGAGGGAAGCAATGGAAAGTTTAAATTACATGTTAGAAGCCCTTATACAAGAATGGCTTCAAAAGATGTCGAAGGGACCTCAACTATATTTCGGCTCTTTATCTCCAGTCTGTTTCTTAGTGTGAGTATATTTTTAATCTCAATTCATATTACAATCATATAGTTTCGTTTTTTTTTTTCCTTTTCTTTCTTTATTTTTATTCCTTTCCATCTAATCGTGATCTCTATGGATACATAAAATCACACGTCAAAATTCTTGTTAGATGATGTACTGATACTGACAACAGCTGCATATTATTTGTGTACAGTTGTGAACTGTGGTCTATGTTGAAAACACATTTACACAAAAATATTTGGAGTAAATGTCTTGTCTATTCTTAGAAACAGATTCTTATATATGTTGCATTTGAGGAAGGAAAAATAGAGCTGGAAAGGAGATATGGAGGGTTGGGATAGAATTCATTTATTGCTGCTGTATTCTCAGACATTAAGGCATCCTACTATCTGTTGGGACTCTGTAATTGTCAAACCCCATAAACATATGCTTCATGGGGAATTCATCCATTCATTAATTTTACTTAAAAGAAGAGGTGCTTTGTCATAATATCATCTTCTCTTCATAAAAAATATTTATACAGAAACAACACATGATTTGTTGTTGCTGAAAGGATAAAAATTCCAATTCAAAATTTGAGTCTGTATACTGTGTGAACACTCCCTTGTGTTTTTAGGTTCTTGTTTGATCTTTTGAATGTATTTTTACTTGATGTGTGACTGCATGTCTCAGATTCCTCTCTTCTTCATGAGGGTAGTGTGTCCTCATATACCACTAGTCTATTCCTTGCTACTTTGGCGATGTGGGCCTTTCCTCATGGGTGATTGGTTGAAATGGGCTTTGGTGAGTCTCATCCAATTTGTGATTGGTAAGCGCTTCTACATTGCAGCTGGCAGAGCTCTTAGAAATGGTTCTACAAACATGGATGTCCTGGTTGCTGTGGGAACTACTGCTTCTTACCTTTATTCTGTTTGCGCTCTTCTTTATGGTGCTCTTACTGGATTTTGGTCTCCAACTTACTTTGAAACAAGTGCTATGCTCATAACATTTGTATTGTTGGGAAAGTATTTGGAATGCCTTGCAAAGGGAAAGACATCTGATGCTATCAAGAAATTAGTAGAACTTACTCCTGCAACAGCTTTACTAGTTATCAAAGACAAAGGTGCATATGATTTTCATTTTATTTGCCTTGTTTTGTTAATAAAAGGAATGTGAAACATATTTGGCTTTGATTATCTTATATATAGACATTTTCATGTTCTGGGTGAAATTGATGACAACAACTAAAATTATATTGATTTTCTAGGTGGTAAATCTATTGAAGAAAGGGAAATTGATTCTTTGCTTGTTCAACCTGGGGACACATTGAAAGTTCTTCCTGGTGCAAAGATTCCTGCTGATGGTATTGTTACTTGGGGATCAAGTTATGTAAATGAGAGCATGGTAACTGGTGAATCTGTACCTATATTGAAGGAGTTGAATGCTTCTGTTATTGGGGGCACAATAAATTTGCACGGTGTCCTTCATGTTCAAGCTACCAAAGTAGGATGTGATACAGTTTTGAGTCAGATTATTAGTTTGGTCGAGACAGCCCAGATGTCCAAAGCTCCAATTCAGAAGTTTGCTGATTATGTAAGTATATTGATCTTAGTGGTGTTTGCCTATGCTGCACTTGGGTGACCTACATGTTTTGGCGGAGTTATTTTCATAGTATATACCTTTCACTTAGAGTATTTTGTGGTAAAGAAAGGATTAGCTTGTGAAACATTTCCAGTTCAGCCAAATGTTTCATGTTTCAAGTGACCTGGCAGTGACAACCAATAATTTTTTTTTTTAAAATATTGCAAATCTTGTATCTTGTTATTTTGTCAATCTCAATTGTTAAGTTATATTTATCCTGATAGAATTTGATATATATTATGGCTATATAGAGAGAGGGATGGTAATACTTAGTTCATGATGGACGGATTGTAGTTCTACTGTGTTTTTACTTTCTTTATATTTTGTTAAGTGAAACTTGGGGAAGTTGGCATACCCTCATCTTGAAAAAAGATACATCGCTTGGAAAGGAATCAGCATGTAGTCTGTTCCTTGGCTATTTTTGGCTATAATCTTGTTAAGATTGTACAGTTGGGGTAGTCTTTTGAAGCCTCTCTGATCACTGAAAATTAGGGTGTTAATGAATCTAGTTATTGCAATTTGTGGCTTTCATCCTAAATGTAGTGACTTTTTTGCTTGCTCACCATTTTCAAAAATAGTCTCCCTCTTTTATTTTTGGTTGATTGTATTACACTGAGTAGTTGATTGGTTCCTTGGTGATTGAATCATTGAACAAATATTAGATATGAAATTAAGTTCCATTCTCTTGGTTTGCAGGTGGCAAGCATATTTGTTCCTTCAGTTGTTTCTTTGGCATTGTTAACATTATTGTGTTGGTAAGCTCACCTTAGCTGGTTTGGGCATATTAATAGATGTTGATTTCTAATGTGATTAAAATGCTTATTCCTACTTCTTTTTAAATTTGGATCATTATCTATAGGTATATTGCTGGGTCTATTGGAGCTTACCCAGAAGAATGGCTGCCAGAAAATGGAAATCACTTTGTTTTTGCCCTAATGTTCTCTATATCTGTAGTAGTGATTGCATGTCCCTGTGCACTTGGCTTGGCAACACCAACAGCTGTCATGGTGGCAACAGGGGTTGGGGCTAACAATGGAGTGTTAATTAAAGGAGGAGATGCCTTGGAAAGGGCTCAAAGGGTGAAGTATGTGATATTTGATAAAACAGGCACTCTAACTCAGGGAAAAGCCACTGTTACTACTGCCAAGACATTCACAGGAATGGAACGAGGAGAATTTCTTAAATTGGTGGCTTCTGCTGAGGTGAGTTTCAATTTCTAAATGATTGTTTTTTTTTAGTTTTTTGTTTGAATTCTTATTGTCTACCGATAATATTGATACATATCTGGATCAGAGCATAGATTCAGGTGGATTTATATGGGATACTTTCCATATTTTCTTCCCTCTTCTTGGTTTTAGACAGCTTAACTTCTTGATTAGTGTTATGGTATGCTATCATGGCACAAGGAACAAGATTAGAGTATATTAACAAATCATAATTTCTTCTTATATGTATGATTGTCAGAAAATTACACCCTTCTATGTTTTGTCTGATACCTTTGGGGGAAACAATTATGACTTGTTATATTTCATTTTATTTTCAGGCTAGCAGTGAACACCCATTGGCAAAAGCAATTTTGGCATATGCACGCCATTTTCATTTCTTTGACGACTCTTCTGTTCATACTGCTACCATGAATGATGCCGAGAACAATGCAAAGTCTGGGTGGCTTTTTGATGTCTCAGACTTCTCTGCTCTTCCTGGAAGAGGTGTTCAATGTTTTTTAGATGGGAAGCGTATCTTGGTATCTCCTATTACTATCATAATATGGTTGTTTTTATCTCTACATACTGTGAGATTTGCTTCTTGTTTTCCAAAGAGTTTCTTAACTGAGGCAATTTGTACTCAACAGGTTGGTAACAGGAAGTTGATGGAGGAAAATGGCATAGATATTTCAACAGAAGTGGAAGATTTTGTGGTAGAGCTGGAAGAAGGTGCAAGGACAGGGATACTGGTAGCATATAATGATATATTAACTGGAGTCTTGGGGATCACAGACCCACTAAAGAGAGAAGCTTCTGTAGTCATAGATGGCCTTCAGAAAATGGGTGTCATACCTGTTATGGTTACAGGAGATAACTGGAGAACAGCCCGTGCTGTTGCCAAGGAGGTCTGTGTATATTTATATTATGTTTTATTTATTATTTATGTTTGCCTTCAAAATCTGTGTTCTGACTTCTGATAACTATTAGAATGTATTTTCAAAGGTTATGCTTCTAGGATCAGCATTCAACAACTGTAACTTTGCTTGTGCAAAGAAAACCATTAACCACACAAGTATTGTTGTAGGTTTGGTGTTTAGTTGGAAAATTGAATTGAATTGTGGAGAAGGCATGATTGAAACCAAGGGATGAACTAGCGTGATTTAACCTATAATTGGCCTTCTGCTTTTGAGAAGGCCTACTCTTGGTTTTCTTATTCATAACTGTAGTATGATTGTCTGTTTAAAACAAAATTAGTACTTACGTATAGAGTTGCATAATAAATTTTATGGGATAGAAATTGATGTTTTTCGTCAAACTTGTGTTACAAACGTATTGTATGACAGGTTGGCATCCAAGATGTTAGGGCAGAGGTTATGCCAGCGGGAAAAGCTGACTTTGTTCGTTCATTCCAAAAAGATGGGAGCATAGTTGCTATGGTCGGTGATGGAATCAATGATTCTCCTGCATTAGCTGCTGCTGATGTTGGTATGGCGATTGGGGCCGGAACTGACATTGCAATAGAAGCTGCTGAGTATGTGCTGATGAGAAATAACTTGGAAGATGTGATCACAGCCATCGATCTTTCCCGGAAGACCTTTTCTCGTATTCGATTGAATTACGTGTTTGCCATGGCTTACAATGTTGTGGCTATACCAGTAGCTGCTGGTGTGTTTTATCCTTCGTTGGGGATCAAGCTGCCACCATGGGTTGCTGGTGCATGCATGGCTCTCTCTTCTGTAAGTGTTGTATGCTCTTCTTTGCTTCTTAAAAGATATAGAAGACCCAGACTTACTACAATACTTGAAATAGTTGTAGAATAACAAGAATGGAACGAAACCTACTAGGGTCGACCTGTAGTGAAAAAATATGTGTAGCTTGGATGAGATTTTAGGTTTAAATCTAGTCATCACTGTACACAACAAAAAAAAGAAAGAGAAAGAAATGAGAATAGTTATAGGTTTTAGCTTGTGAGGGTATAAACGACTTTGGATCGGAATTTATAATTCCAGTTTTGTGGATGTTTCTTCCGTTCCTGCACTCCTGGGAGTGCTGTTGTAACTTTAGTAGCTGCCAATTAATTGTAAATTGTACTTGGATTGTGTTGGTGTAGTACTCTCCCCCTCCAACACGCACAATTTTACTCGTCTTTATTTATGAGTAACTTCTTCCTTCCATGGGTCCATATATTGGGGACCATGTGAATGACGTATATGTCCAGAAGCGGATCAGGTTGACGAGAACTTTCCAACTTCATGAGGGACCTAGGTTTTAATATTGTTTACGAGTGATCCTTTGAATTTGTTTACAGGTTTTTATTACTGCTTTCATCCTTTTTATTTATAAGACTTAATTTATTAAAATTTTAAAAAATATTAATTAATTTAATTAATAGTAATAAATTTAAATAATTTTATAAAAATATCGTTATTAATAATTTTTTAAATAACAATATAATTTCTTTCTTATTTAATTAAGAATATTTTAATTTAAAAATAATTGATATACTGAAATAATATAGATTAAATTTTATATAAAAGAATACATAATGTTAAAAATAAAAATGAAGATAATATGTATTAAGAATTGTCTTTTTTTTTAACAAAACTAAGTATTGGTTAATTCACCCAAAAACAAAAAAGTCAAGTACCAATTAAGAAGCAATATGGAAATTCTAATATGACGGTATGTTTGATCAAAGGAAGAAAAGAAAAAGAATAAAAAATTGAGATAATTAATAAGTTATTTAGCAAAGGAAAAAATAAAAAAAGAGAAAAAATAATTGTTTTTTTAAGCTAAATAAATTTTTGACTTTTATAAAATAGAAGATTTTTTTAATCATCTAGAGAGTGTTTATTTATTTTTGGAAGCATGAAAGTGAGAATATATATTTTTATGTTTGTTAGACCGTCACAAAAATATGTTTTTAGGTATATTGTATTTTTAAAAAAAGTTACATCTTTATGTTTCAAGTAAATTTTATTTTCATGAAGGGGAATCTCACATTAATATAAGAATGAAAGTTATTTTTTATATTATTTTTTAGTTAAATAAATTTTAAATCTTTATAAAATAAGTAAATATTAATTAAACATATTTATGAGAAAAATATTTTGTTTTAAGAATGTGATTTTTGAGAATGTAAAATTATATTGTGAAACAAATATTTACTTGTTGTTAAGTAATATCTTTGAATGATAATATAACAACAAAATGGATAATTCATTGATTTGTTATATTCTCAAGGAGTTTAATGAGATAATTAAGTATAATTTTTTTATAAATTATGATTTTAAATTTTTATATGTTCAAAATAGTTGAATATATTAAAATAGTTGATGAAAAATTTAAAAATATATGATACATTATCTATTAACACTACTATTTAGTAGTAAAACTTAAAATATTTAAAGGATTATAACAAAAAAATCTTAAAAAAATTAAAATATAAAAAATCTTATTTTATAAAAATTAAAAAATTATTTTATTTTATTTTTATCTTTTTATTTTATAAAACCACATTTCTTCTTCCATTCCATCCAATTTTGGATGGGTTATAAAATAAATGAATTATACAATAGATCACCTTCATAAATGTTTCGAGTGCACTACAATTTACAACTCTTGGATTAATTTATACTATATAGGCTTATTCTAGACTTGTTTTATCAAATCCCACACTTAAGCAAATTTCACATTCTTTAACATATCTCTGTCATCTTCCCTTGCTGGTGACACAGTGTAGAAGGTGATTTTCGATGATGGTGCACTTTTTTTTTTAATTTTATTTTCTGCTCTTATCCTTCTCCTTCCTTTTTTTCGCTCTTTACTCTCCCACTATGTGCTCCTTAAATATCATTTAGATGATGTATATATCGTTGATAATGCAATCTTAACTAAGTTAAACAACAAATAACAAGGGCATATGCTTGTCAACAATAACCTGCAACCAAAGTTTTAACCTTTTTTCTTATTTTCACGTGGACAATAAGCAACAAAGGTATATGCATGTGAACAACTAGTAACCAAAGTTTAATCCTTTTTTATATTTTCACTTGATCAGACATGAATCCATGTTACAAAATCATAAATGACGCCAATGTTGGTCCCTATAAATCAATGACGAATGGCTACAAATGCAAAAGAAAACTGCTGGAGAACCCTTGCCTTCTCATAATCAAATGCAAGCTTTGTCGCCTTCGTAACTTGATTACCTTTCCAATGGAGGTTTAGAGAAGATGAAGATAGCATCAGAAGAGTTGAAAAAAAAGGGTTTGATTGGAGGGTGGCAGAGGGAAGGAAAGAAGAAAAATTGCTCTAGATTTGCAAAGTCGAAGCCACAATGGCAAAGCAAAGCTACAACATCAAATCCGTGACAACGGAGCTTGGGTGGCGACTATATGGAAAGAGGAATGGATATAAGAGGGAGAAGGTATATGGTGTGGAGGATAATTATGCTTAATGTGATTATTATTCTGAATTAAGTTGTTACACGTTTGTATCAATTTTACTTGAATAACTTAGGTATGATATCATTTTAGTAGTTCTGAGTTATGTCTTAAACCATTACGAGTATAGTGGATAGTGATGCATGTAATTAAGTAGATATCATTTTGTAAATCAAGTCGTTACATATTTGTATGATTTGTCTAATTGGATCATTTGAATAAGTTATCACTTGAGTAGTTCACAATTATACCTTAAACCAACAAAACATTAATATCAATTGAGTGATGAACTTAGTAAATAGTGATGCATGTAATTAAGTAGATATCAATTAACTGTTTTATATGTACTCCTAAAGTGACTTACTAAAAATTAAATCATTACACGTTTGTATGACTTGTCTAGTTGGATCACTTAAGTCATTTACAATTATGTCTTAAATTAACGACATTACTATTCATCGAGTAATGAGTCAAGTGGATAATGATGTATGTAATGAAGTGGATATCAATTAACAGTAGATAATGGTGCATGTAATTAAGTGGACCATAATTAGAATAATAATATAATATTAATAATAAAAGTATATTGTAAAAAGAAATAATAATGATAGTAAACGATTAAGTCAGAAGGATAATAATACATAAATTAAAAATAATAATAAATGATAATGTAATATTTTTTATTCAATATTACTGTTTCTTGTAAACAAAACCTACATTCAAATTTACTTCAAATATAACTTTAGTGACAGGGAATACACAGCTGGATAACACTGATTTTTGACAATCTATGATAGCTGAAACGTGTATTAGTAAAATATATTGTAAAAGTGTAATCAATAAACTGGCACTGTACATGTACGACGTTCGACACCTGAAACCACCGTTGCAGTAGGTGGTGATTATTTACCTAAATAGGAATGTTATATGGATGAAAATTCATTCAGCTAAAATTTATCAAACATTTCACATGGGATAGTTAACAAACAAGGTGGGAAAGATAATATAAGTATCATGTATCTATTGTTTACCAAGATGTTTTTTCATCCAAGATTTCAGAGAATGTAACCTTCCATTTCAGGATAAATTTTGTCATCGTCAGATATCCAATACGTAATATTTAATTTGATAGTATTTATGATCAGATGACATAGGAATATTTTGTAAGTGTGGTAGTTCATATATAAATAGAATGACACGTCATAATACAATTAATTAATTAAATTGTAGTTCAAATATAATTAAACACTTTTTTTTATCAAATTTTAATTTTTAAATCTATGATATACTTTGTTAGAAAAAATAATTTAATTAAAAAATAGATACGTTATTGTATTATATACTTTTGTAGTTTTTGTTTTTAATTAAAAATTAAAAATATTTTATGGATTATGCTTAATTAAGGATCATGTTTTAAATTTGTGATGCTTGTTTTGTGTCATTCCATAAGGTAGTATATGCGACTTTGTGGTACTTAACTTATGTTGCAATGCTAGTTGCAGTTTAGGGTTTGTTGAAGCTTAATAATAGTAGGAATATGTACTGAACTTATTTCTTTAAGTAACAATTGTCTTTTTTATGTTCACATTATTTATCTTTTATTAACAATTGTCTTTAAGTTAATAATAGTATTATGGTCGAACAAGTTTCATGCATGGATCATAAAAACAATCTATATACAAAACAAGATTCATATATATATATATATTTTACATATTTCACTGAAAAAAATGAAAAAAAGTGTAAAAATATTAATGATATTGTCGAAATAAATTATTATTAAAAACTGCAAACATGGTATAAGATTGGAGTATTTTTTATTTAATAATTCTCATATTTTTATTTAAGAATAAAATGTTTAATTATCATATTTAAAAGTCTTTCGTTTATTATTTTCATAAATATATTGAATATTAAATTATTTTCACAAATTTTTATTTTATTTTAAAAAATAATTCTCATAATTATGTATGTAAGTAAATACAGCTGAAGAAATATAGATTAATAATTAAAAAGAAAAAAAAAAGGAGAAGACAGAGAAGTCAGACTTTAAATGTTTACAAAAATAGGAATAAAACGATTTAACATGATTTATATATAATTACAAAAAATGAATAATATGATTTAAATAAAAAATAAGTATTTATATAATTATAAAATATTTTAAATTAATAATTTTAAGTGCCTCAACATGGTTAGACCTTTCAATCAAAGTGTCACAATGGTTGTTGTTGTAATTGTTGTAAGTTAACCGAAGATGCAAACACATTTTATGTTAGTTCCACCACAGAAGGTTTCAAGTTGCACTGTCCAATATATGTTATCATAAGACAAATTAATATTATTGCCTTAAAATACGTACCCTTGATTTAACTTTCTTTTCCCAACGTCGGGAAAAATGATAAATTAAATAGAGTTAACATACAATAAATGCATTGCTCAAAAGCTAATCTAGAATCCCTAACTATAGTGGTGCATTTGGTGAGACTTTATAGAGCATCTGTTCACTTTTTTTTATATATATACGGTGAAGTTGAACCTGTGGTGTTTCACCAAAGCAACATTATTCATTTGATCATGGACGAACACTCTCTTTCCCAATCTGGTATAGTGTGGTTGATGATTCTAGCCAGTTCAAAGGGTATGATATATTTTTATTTATTTCAGGTGTTGTGTTAACTGTTGTTGTCTTTCTTTTGTTTAAACAATAAATTTTTTATGTTAAAAGTGCAAGCACAGGTCAAGTGCATCAAACATTGGAAGCTTCTAACTGGATGACCAATTTAAGACAAATGTATGTTTCTATTTTCAATTCCAATTTGGTTTGACTTTATTCCACTGACCAAAGTAACACCCATAAAATTTGTATACCAAACCTTCATTATAGGTGTCAAACATTATATTACAATACCTTATACCAAAAGGAAAAATTAATAATCAAACACTACAATGGTACTTTACTTATATAACACCAAATATTCCCAAGATGCATGAATTGGATTACCTTGTTAAGTCTTGTGGCAAAAGTAAGTGCACAAATTAGACTATGTGCCCTTTGGATCACTTAAGTCTAATATTACTTTTCTTTAAAAAAAATCTAACCTTTACACTCCTTACTAATACAATATCTTCCTAATACAATCTCAATTACGTGGGTTGTATAAATAAATACAACCCATTAGTAAAACGCAACCCGAAAGAGCTAAACAACATGAGAGGAACACTTCCATGGACACAATCCTAAATCGGGGGAGAAATTGGAAGCGCAAGCTTAATTTTGGTACAAAGTGCAGTTGATTAAACTGAAACGTGTGATGAAATTGGAAGCATGTTGCAGTTATTCAACTTAAAAATTAAAAACCATGGTTTCCTTGCCAATTGGTTTGAACAGTATATTGATTCGTGAAAGTTGCGACAAACCACACTTATAATATTTTATAATTTTAACTTAATGTTATTTTATAAAATTTTAATATACAATACTCAGCGATTAATGAGTAAACAATACATGTCCATATTAGCACACTCAATATGTTCAATTTGTATAGACGTGAAACTACATGCACAGTGACTAATTTAAGGCTATCATCATACAAACGTGCATGTTATATGTGTTGCCTATATCCTCCTGTTCTCTCTTTGCTTCTCCTTGCCCACATGTAGTTTCCTTTCATATTTTGGAATGTTAACCCTCATCTTAGTGTTTCCAATCATGATCCTATCCACTTGAGATATCCTAAAGAAATATCATTGTGAACACTCATTGGTAATTAGTATTTTTTATTTTATTTTTGGGCATGTGTGGAATTGAACAAGTAGAAGAGTCAACAACGAAGAAGAGTGAAGAGATTAAGTAACCAGTCAAAGTTGATTTCCATGTAAATTGCATTACACCAAGTCAGATTTGCCTTCCTCAACCCTCCTCCATTTCTTTGTGTAGGGAAAATTAAGCTTGATGAAATGTATGCCGTAAGAAATGTTTCATGTAAGCTAACAAAGAATAAAACATTTGTTTCTTTGACGCATTAATTACAAATATATACTTAATTAAATCTTATGTTTGAGTCACTTCACACAAATAATATAAAAAAGTTGATTGTGAGGTTAAGTTTTCATTCAAATAAATATTGAAAGAAATTTCTTAGCGTGCAGAGGACAATAAAACGGATCACTGTTTAAATAGGTTTGTTTTTTCTTCTTCTTTTTTTTCATTGGTTATTATAATTTTATGATTTATACATATAACTTAAGGTTTTATGTAATATTTATAATTGTTGAAAATTCCTAGCCAACTAATAATAAAACTAATATAGTGTATATAAATAAGAAATAATCTTTATTTTATAAAGTTAAATTAGAATCATAATCTATAATTCTAAAATAATATCACATGGAGATGTAATCTTGAAAATTTCGAGCTATCTTTTCTTAGAAGTCAATTTTGTTGGATTGTATTAGATTTATGATCCATAGTTTGTGGCCACTTTGGTTCTTTTACTTAATCAAATCTGAATATATGAGTTTCCATGAGATAGAATGCAATATTTCATACAATTCTTCATCATTAAAAGAAGTGGTCCTCACTCTATATTCCAGCCACCATACAGCTTACTTTGGGCTCCACGTTCTGTTGACTACAATTGCTGTATATATTTCTTACGAATTTCATTATGTCATTCTAACGAGAGGTGTTCTTGGCGCGTACTATATTATTGTAATTTTCGATGGTTTCAAGTATTATATTACATCGTTATCATATAAAAGATAAAATAAGATGGAGGGAAAAAAAAAATTAATCATAGCCAAAAAGCAAGTATTGACTATGGCATTTGTCACGTCAACCTATACCGTTTGATCCATACATTAAATAATCAGACACGATGAGAGGATAATCTTCTTTAAGCTTAGAAAGCTAACTCATTATATTACCAACATACCTAGTATGATACGGTTAGTTACTCGTAGAGAATTTCACTATTGATTAGAATAATTTTTAAGTGTGATTGATAAGTTATTCTAATAAATTAAATTAACTAACATAAGATAAATTTTAGTTCAGTTTTATTTATGGTCTTTCTTCTCTTTAAAAAGAAAAAGATGCATCAGGTTAGGGCGAGAGATAACATGATCTCTCCCACGGTGGAAAACTAAATTTCAACCGTTAGATTTATTAGTTTTTAAATAAATTTCAATGATGGGAAACAAACAACAGCAATGCCACCTCAACAACAGTATCAGCACCGTCACTTCCTCCCAACCTGCAAAAATGACTTCGCAATTCCAACAAATGACTTTCATAATAACCTTACCATTACAAATCCGATCTGGTAGTTCACTTTGAATCCTACTTACGAATATTTTATGCTACTTTTTTAATTATTTTGTTACATACTTATAAATTGTGCTATATCTATATTAATTAATTATTTATTTTATTATTTTTTATGAGATTTTTATATTACGTGATTTCCTATACTCTCTTGAACATGATCTCAAAGTTGTTTTTTTTTTATTACTCTACTTGTTTGTAATGGTTGATGTAATGAAATTCTTATTTTTTTTAAAAAATATCATTAAACAACAATATGGAATAAATTAAACATTTTATCATTTCTAGTCAATATTTAAATTTCTTTAATTAATATTATGTATATCCACATAATTTCCAAATCATCACTAAAATAATTTATTTTAAAAATAATTTTTGACATTTTAATTTTATGATTAAAAGTTTTAATATATGATTTTTGATATTTTTATTTATTTTAATGATTAATAAAATA
>JAMLFT010006654.1:0-15780 GCA_026544285.1 Pachyrhizus erosus
CATAAAAATAAGGAGTAAAACATTTTTTTTAAATGATTAAAATCAAAATAAATTTTTTTAAAGAATTAAAAAAAATAATTTATAAGAAATAAAATATTATTTAAACTTATCTTTAAAATATAAAATTATAATACAAAATTTAAATTATTCTTTAAATATTTATCTTATTAATTTCTCTATGTACGTATATTAGTATACATGTACCAGAAAGGGATGTAGAATTTATATATTTATGGCAAAGTCTACCACATGCAACTGCACATCACAAATAAGGACAAATAAGGCCAGCCAGGGATAGAAATTAGGTCAATTTTGGATTGCATGTAACCAATGATTAATTTTTTGTGATATAACTGCAAAAGTAAACAAGCATGATAATTCAATGCAAAATCTAATTAACCGATAAGTATAGTATACTTTTTACTTTAAATATTTGTCATTATGTAATCCACTTTGTTTGACCCAGAGCAATTAGCAATTAAAAAATTGCAAAAATTAAAGCCTCCTATTACTGTACTGTTAACTGTGTGTCGATTGTAATACCAAAACGATTGACTTGTGGTCACAATACACATAGCTTATTGCAAATTACCTTTTTCTAATTACTGGAAAAACCACATTAATTCATTATCATTTTTAGTTTTGTTTTATTTTTATTTTAGGCAATAATTTGAATTTTTAAATTAGTGCCATCAAGAAGTCTAAAATTTTTAGGACGTAATGCTAAGTGCCCACGTGAGATTCCTCAGCTTTTTACCCCACAAACGTAAAAGCCCTTGTCGCGAAATTACATGCCAAGAATTGCAAAGACTAAAACACAGACAACTTGACAAAAATTAAAGGCTCTCATTAATCCTTGATAGCGACTCAAGTTCAGAAGTAAATTTTAATTGTCAAAATCAAACAATATGATTTTGATCAAACAAAAATGCCCGTCTTAAATAAAACACGTCTCAAAGTACATAATTTTGGTTTCTAAATACACAAATTAAAATTTAAAACTCACTTAAGATTATGATATATCTTCTTCCATACTCATTGTTTTATTACGCAGAATATATTTCTATCAAACTTGTTTGTCAAGCATAATAAAAAGGCATCAATATATTAATTCATTTACTTATTTTTTATTTTTATTTTTCCTGTGAGTTTCATGATTAGAGGGAGATATTTAATTTTTGCCCCGTTGTGAAAGGCATTAATAGTTGTAAAGAACAGATGCTAATTTTGAAGGGTAATTATGGATTTATATATTGATAATACACAATCAATTGATTAGCTCAAGTGTGAATGGAGATTGAGTGAATTGAAGGCTAATTAATTATGGATTAAGCCATGAAACAGTGAAGTTGAAAGGTGTATTAGAATGACGTAAAACGATGTACTAAAATGTAATGTACCGACTTGTGTCCTGTCCACAAGGGCAACGTGGACCTGCTTGCTAAGCAGAGAAGTGGACCATATAGATATTAACCATGCATTGCTGCCTTTTCTGCGACCACATGCCTCGCTACTTATCTATCTCATATTGAAGAAGACAGCCTACCCTCTACAATATCTATATATACATTTGTACGTACTTGCAACTATATATATCCATCTTTATTCAGTTTAACAATATCATTTAACACCTGTTTATATACAAATTATACGTGTCTTTATGAGTTTCTTTTATTAAAAATATAAAATAATTTTTAATAACAAAATTCTCAAAAACACTTCTAATCTTATATTTAATTTATTAAGTATGATCAATTTATTAATTTTTACAATGAATATTTTAAAATCATATAAGATTTTCGATTGATTAACATATTAAAATTACTTAATACTATGAATGCATGCATGAGGAGTTAATGTCCTTTATTTATGAATTGTGCTATTTATATTGCAATTTTCTAATTAATCAGACAAGCTAGCCAGCAACCCAATCCAACAGCATCAATCTAATTAAGAGCCACTCAGTCAATGCGTGTCTGGTCCCACTCCGTGGATATCACAACTGCAAGTTGACATATGCATAGCTATCTATATGTGGAGAAAAGGATTTACAACAAGTTCAATTAATTAATTCAAGATATTATAAGCTGTTGGAAATATTTTTATATAAAAGTATGGCTTTTTTAATTTTTTTTTTTTTTTATAGGATTGTTGATGTCAATGGCATCAATGGCGTCAATGGAAGTAGTATCACGAGGTTAGATAACATTGAAGAGGCTATCAAACAATTCTAGTTAACGTCGTTTGACGGGCAAGGGTACATCAAAATTATTATTGACCATTATGTGTTCTTTATGTGTTGACTGTTAGTATGCATTGCTAGAAACACGGCTTTACTAACATCGCTTTTTAGGAGTTGTTCAATATGTATTTTCGGATACCTTGTAAATCAATTAAAACAGTTTATTATATTTTTATTTTAAATTTATGTTCAAACTTTTTAAGATACAAAGTTACTATTTAATTTATTGTAATAAGTAATTAATATTTACTGTGGTTAGTGCTTTAAAATGGGTTTTGTACCCAATCTTTATAGTGGATTATCTCGGTTTAAATAAATCAATCTAAAATAGATATATATATCTTTCTTAATATTAGGTCTTTTTTTAACAAATAAAGTATATTAGATGTAGAGTGTATGAGGTCCAAATTTATAATCTAACTCAATTAAATACAATTGGATTGAGTTGGGATCATATTTTTTTAAGTGAAAATTCAAATCAATTGACCTTAATAAGATTAAGTCAAATTGTATAATTGGATTGTGTAAATAAAAAATAAATTATTTTAAAAATTTAAAAATTTCCTATTTATTTGTATATAATTTTTGGACAATAATTAATTTGACATTAATAAGAAAATTTAGTCCAATACAAGTATAAATTAAACTATATTTTCAATTATCCAACCAAAATAAATATTATATATATATATAAATTCTTTCACAAATTTAACCTTTCATCGTCCTTGTAAACCTCCTATTATTTTTTTTCTTATATAACTTGCTACTATCTAATAACAATTACATTTCTCTAATCATGTATCATATAGTCCTTAAGATAATCATACTTGATATCTAAATTTAATCAACTCAAATACATATTCACAATTAAAACTTTTTGTTCTTGATCACAATACTATTTCTATGTATCAAAAGGGTCATATAATAGTAAACCAAACAATTTTTCATACCTTATTATTTTTCTTCTCAACAAATCCATGTGTATTGTAAGAAGTGACTTTTAGGCTCCATGGGTTACAACATTTGGACTCCTAACCACTTATAATAGTACACCTTAAAAAAGAAGAAAGAAAACCACTTATAATAATGGTTCCAAATAAGTGATAAAAAGTTGCATATAAATATAAGATTTATAGTAGTTTATTCCTTCAAATGGCAAAATAGGCATTATAGATCCAATGCTAGGTGCATGTTTCTTGTTGTGTTATTGAGCACAATAGATTACATTCTAACCTAGGACAAAGTTACCTTTTCATAACTATGAGACAAAGTATTATTATCCATGTGAAGTCATGGATTCTATATGAAAGAACCTAACTCATCTCATATTTATATAAATACAATGATCATATTGTAACTAATAATTATTTATTATTTATTGTTACTATAATGAAATATTAATTAACTTGAGTGTTATAATGTCTTTAAAAGGTATTCACTCATTTTTCTTGATGTCTCAACATTGCGTCACAGTCTCGAATCTTAATCCATGTAAAGTGTACATTAGTCAACATCTGCAAAAGTTTAGTTTAAATTAATAACTCATCTTGGATGCATTAATTAGTATTTTGATAGCTTTAATTTAGTCTAATTTAATGCCTATAATATTAAATAATAGATATATACCAATGGATTACTTGGTACTAAAGTTAGCTCTAAGCCTGGGTTAAAGGGTGATGGTTTATGGTCCAAAGCTAAGTAGAGCGCCTAATAATTATACAAGTTTATATGTTGTGCAATTTTATTTTGTTTTTTATAAATGGAATTAAATCATTGTCTTCTTTAATGTCTATTTTTTATATATAAATTAAGATGTGACACGTGATAAAAAAATATTTTTCTTAATTATTATTTTAATATTGTTACATTTATAAATTAATGTTAAATAAATTTTTAATTCAATGTAACATATTAATATGTAATGAACATACACATAGAATTAAAGTCTTTGTTGATAATTACATTATATGTTTCACTTATTAGATGCATATGGTAACAAACATCTTACTTATCTTACATTTACAACTATAATTGTCTTAGTTTTAGATAGGAATCTAACTAATTAAGACTCAAGTTTAATGTTTTGGTTTTAGATTTTACTTTGATGTTTTTAAAATTTTTGGTGTAGGAACTAAAGATTGAAAAGAGTAATTTTTAAAGCCAAGCCCTGGGAAGAATTTTTGGATTTGCTCAATCAATCTCCTTACTCGCTAAGTGGATTCAAAGTTCCAAAAGATTATCTCTCTATAAAAAATTCGCTCAATGAATATATAATTCACTGAGCAAAAAGCAAATAAAGAGCACTAAGTTTCAGCATTGAGATTCGTTCAATGAATGAAACCTATTGCTAAGCAAATTTAGTTACAAGGGCTACTAAGTGGAATTTTGCTCAATCAAAATTATTGTTCACTGAAAGAAAATAGTTAAGTTGACACTTAATTAGAGATGACAATAAATTCCGTATCCATGAATATTTGCCTGAATCCATCCAGACTTTGACAAGAAATACATGTTTTGATCATACACAAGTATGGATACAGGGATGGATTGTATATGTATCTACCCACCTCCTCCTCATTCCTATTCTTGAAATATATTTCCCTTATTTTTTTTTATGCATATTATGAACTTACCCATTAGGATTTATGATACCTTTTCTTTTCCTCTAATAATCTCTAAACCCCTTAAGTTAAAGCAAGCATTAGGGTACGCAACCTTTCTTGCAAGTCTCACCATCATCACATTGATTTAATCATCTCGTCACTACCAATCTTGTCGCCAACACTGCTCATCTCTCACTAACGTTGGTTTGCTCATTTAAGGGGTATGCAGCTTCTAGTATTTTTTTATTTTTTTTTAAATGCCCTTTGAAAACCAAGATCAATTATTCATCTTGTTATTTTTTTCACCGATGCTTTTTTTTTATCATTCCATCATAGCTCACCTCTTTTCTATTTTTGTTTCTTCGGACTAATTTTACTTTCTAGCTTTTATGTTGGAAATACATGTCTGGTGTTTTAGCCAATAATTTGTTAACTATAGAGTGATCAAAGTAATTTGAAGCCGGGACACCAAACTATCTGAAATGTTTTGATAGGACAGGTAATTGTAACGATAATTCAATTAAATTACTTGTGCTAAGATGTTTATCCACTAATTTTATTTTATGCATTACGACTTCATAGGTGGTGTGGATTGACAAGATAATGTTTATGGATTTTTTAAGAAGCATTAAACGTTTATTGTTAATCTGTTGCATACATTTGAGGTGAGGGAAATACTAGAAATATTGCAGGGTCATCTGCATTATACACAAAGTACATCCTGAATAAAACATTTTTTCCATATTCACCAAAAACAAGCCCTACAATGTGGTTTAACTCTGACTTTTTAAGATTGATCTAATGTATATTAATATGTTAAACGGGTCATGTGATGGATGCTTTTGTCATTTATCATGTAAGAGTAACCAGTCGTTACCTATTAATTTTTGCAAGTTATTAATTTGAGGTTGTGAAAGTGGTTTAGAACCATCCTAAAAGGTAGACAATTGTTATCTACTCGCATTTTCATTTAACTACACATGTAATGTGTGGTGAGAATTGTTGCTCCCATTTTACTTAATTTTCATTTAGTACAAGTGGTCAGAATATTAAGTCTTAATCGTAATCAACTCCATTTTACTACTTTCGAGGCTCTAATATATGCTAGAAGTTGGCTATGAAGCACAGAGAATGCAAGTAAAAATTTGAATTCTTTACTAAAATATCTTGTCAATTGCCAATTCTTTTCTATGTTTTAATTTATCAATTGTCTTGTATTAGTTATTATTCTATATTTGATATTTGTAGGCTCTAAAGCAATTCAAGAAACAAATACATTAATGAATGGATATAAAACTAATGGTGAAGGTATATTCTATTTTAGTTTTAAAAGTTTTCAATTTCATTGTTTACATCTAATTTTTCATTTTTCTAAATATAGGTGGATAGGAGTTTAGAGGTGTTACTCAGCATTTTCAAGATTGTTTCTTCACTCTTTTTTTATTTATCATTAGTAAGTTTCTTTAGAAATAATCTTGTTAGAAACATTGTACAAAATTAAATATATAGTACCTCTTTAGGTGAGAATTTAAATTTGATTTATTCTATTATGAAAGACTAACTCCTTTTATTAGATTTATTCCCGTTGGTACAATTTAATTATTTAAACATAACTGAATCAATTTAAATATGAATAAAAAAATGAGTGGAAGGAAAAAAAATTAATTATAAAAATAAATTAAAATTTTGATTTAGACCAATTCAAAACTTTCAAGAATTAAGTTCAGCATAAAGAGAATAAATAAATCAATAAAAATTATCCCTTTTGATCTTGATTTATTTTGAAGGTGAATTACCCTTATATAATTATTGTGCTCCTTTGATCTTGGTTTATTTTGAAGATGAATTATCCATATGTAATTACTCTTAATTTTGTCACAATTGAATTATTTTAAATACATTAAAAATGCTAATAACTAATAAAATCTCCAAGAGATTTAATCTACTTTCGCGAATAGAGATTTGAAGTTTAATTTTGAATAAGAAACCTACATAATCCATAAGAGTTAAAGAACAAATAAAATTAAATATTTAAAAAAAAAACTAAAATTGAATCAAAACCAAATATCAACAAAAAGGACTTGGTAGTTGATAAACCTACCTCCATAAATTATTAATATACCTCTCTATTCTATTTTTATATTATTAAATTTACATAAACAACTTCATTTCTTACCCTTCTTTCATCCAAGTAATACAAACAACAAGATAACATTTTTATAAGTGATAATCCACTTCAGGGAAGTAGAATGTGTTAGTGTAAGATGACGTTGTTTGCATCGTCAGAGTGTAATACATTTGACAAAGAATTCAACATTTCACTCTAGGACTAAGCACATTGATATGCGTTATCATTTCATCATATCTCTGCTTGAGGATGAGGTGTTAACTTTGAAGAACATTGTAGGAAGCAAGAATCCAGCAGATATGTTAACAAACGTAGTAACCATTGACAAACTGAAGTTATGTTCAACTTCAGTTGGTCAGCTGGAATAACATACCAGAGAAGACTACTGCATTGATCATGGTGTGAGGACAAATTGAAATCAATCCTCAAGTGGAAGATTGTTGGAAAAGTAAACCCAAAAAACATGGAGTCATAAAAGGTGGAGCAAAACATGGAAAGTAAAACTTGGAGCAAAACATGGAGCAGCGAAACATGTCATGAAAAAGGAGTATTTCAAGGACTTGTGCAATGTACAATAATCTAATCCCTAATATAAATATTCCTTCTATCTGGTTTTGTAAAGTCATTCTTTCCAAACCTAAGAAAAAAGTTAGTCTAGCTTCTGGGTGTAAAAAGGGTGGTGGGTTGTAAGTGTTTCCTAAGTGTTTTGTAAACACAAGAGTGTAATTCCTTTCACTTATAAAAGATCTGCAGTAGTTATAAATTGGGTACCAATTGTTCTTAACAACTGGTATCAGAGCCAGGTTGGAAATTTTGTAATTTCATTTGTAGAAATTGTCAGAAACAATTAAAGGAGAAGTCAAATCTAAGTGGGAGTAATGGCTGCAGATGAAGGAAAGATGAAAATTAAAAGGTGCGATGGTACATACTTTGGCTTTTGGAAGATGCAGATTGAGGATTACTTGTATCAGAAAAATATGTATCAAGCACTCACAGGAAAGAAACCAAAGGGCATGAAGGAAAAGGAATGGGCTCTTCTTGACAGACAAGCCCTTGGAGCCATTCGACTGATGTTATCTTGCAATGTTGCCTTTAACATTGCAAAAGAAAAGACTACATCAGGTCTTATGGCTGCCTTTTCCAGCTTGTACGAAAAGTCGTCAGCCTCAAATAAAGTTCACCTAATGAGGCGATTGTTTAACTTACGGATGGCTAAAGGCACTTCAACAGCACAACATCTCAATGAACTCAATACAATTACAACCCAATTAAGTTCAGTTGGAAGATTTTAAAGGGTGTTATGAAAATCGCTCGAGGCAAAAAGAGTGGTACTCTTTACAAGACAGCAAAAGCATGTCATTTGATTGCAGTAGCAACAAATGAAAATCTCAATCTATGGCACCAGAGATTAGGCCATATGAGCGAGAAAGGGATGAAAATTATGCACTCAAAGGGCAAGTTACCAAGTCTTCAATAAGTAGAAATTGACATGTGTGAAGACTGTATACTTGGAAAGCAAAAGAGAGTTAGCTTTCAAACAAGTGGAAGAACACCAAAGAAGGAAATACTTGAGCTTGTTTACTTTGATGTTTGGGGCCCAACAACAATCTCATTCATTGGCGGAAAACACTACTTTGTGACCTTTATCAATGATCACTCCAAAAAGGTATAGGTATACTTTCTGAAACATAAATCTGAAGTATTTGAAACGTTCAAGAAATGGAAAGCTATGGTAGAAAACAAGACAGGGTTGAAGATTAAAAGGCTCAAAACTGACAATGGTGGTGAATATGAAGATATCAAATTCAAGAAGTTCTGCAATAAGCACGGGATTAGAATGGAGAAAAATGTGTCGAGGATGCCTCAACACAATGGTGTAGCTGAGCATATGAATCGAACACTGACTCAAAGGGCCAGAAGCTTGCGTATACAGGCTGACTTACCGAAGCAGTTCTGGGCAGAAGCATTCAAAATAGCAGCTTACTTGATCAACTGAGGTCCATCAATACCATCGGAGCACAAAATACCAGAAGAAGTATGGAGCAGAAAGGAGGTTAAACTGTCACATCTTAAAGTTTTTGGTTGTATAGCATATGCACACATTAGTGATCAAGGCAGAAACAAACTTGATCCAAAATCAAAGAAGTGCACTTTCATTGGTTATGGTGAAGATGAGTTTGGCTACTACCTATGGGATGATCACAACAAAAAGATGATTCGTAGTAGAGATGTAATCTTCAATGAAAGAGTAATGTACAAAGACAAGCATAACACAAGTGCCAACAACTCAAAGTCGAGTGGACTAGTTTATGTAGAGGTGGAAGATATTCCAAAAAATCCAATAGTTGAGAATCCTCAGTCAGAGGAATCAACTGAAGGAAATAGTGTGCAATCTTTTGACACATCAGAAGCTTCTTCTCCAACTCCTGCATTAAGAAGGTCTACTCGACCACATGTGCCTAACAAGAGATACATGGATTACATGTTGCTGACTGATGGAGGAGAACCTGAAGATTATGAAGAAGCATGTCAGACCATAAATGCCAGCAAGTAGGAGCTTGCCATGAAAGATGAAATGAAGTGTCTGATCTCCAATCAAACATGGGAACTAGTTGAGTTACCTAAGGAAAAGAAGGCACTTCACAACAAATGGGTGTATCGAGTAAAAGAGGATCATGATGGTTCTAAGAGATACAAAGCGTGATTAGTTGTACAAGGTTTTCAACAAAAGGAAGGAGTTGACTACACTGAAATCTTTGCTCCAGTTATGAAGCTCAATACTATCAAGACTATGTTAAGTATTGTGGTTAGTGAAGAGCTCTACCTTGAACAACTAGATGTGAAGACTGTGTTTCTGCATGGAGACTTAGATGAGGAAATCTATATGCACCAACCTGAAGGTTTTTCAGAAGGAAAGAAAAAGAACATGGTGTGAATATTAAAGAAGAGCTTGTATGGCCTGAAACAAGCTCCAAGACAATGGTATAGGAAGTTTGAAAGCTTCATACACAAGGAAAATTTCCAGAAGTGCAATGTTGATCATTGTTGTTTCCTCAAGAGGTACAAGTCCAGTTATATCATCTTGCTACTTTATGTCGATGATATGTTAGTAGCAGGTTCATATATGAAAGAGATTAGAAACTTAAAGATGTAGTTGTCAAAAGAATTTGACATGAAGGACTTGGGCCCAGCAAAGAAGATTCTTGGAATGCAAATCACGAGAGATAAACAAAAGGGAATTTTGCAGTTATCTCAGGAAGATTACATCAACCGTGTTTTGCAAAGATTCAACTTGGGCAAGGCTAAGCTTATGAGTACCCCTTTGGCAAGTCATTTTTGCCTATCCAAGGATCAGTCACCTCAAACGAAAAAGACAGAAAATTTATGGCCAAGATCTCATATGCTTCAGCTATTGGAAGCCTAATGTATGCAATGGTCTGTACTAGGCCAGATATTGGCCATGTAGTGGGAGTTGCAAACAAGTTTATGGAAAATCCAGGAAAAGCTCATTGGGAAGCAATCAAATGGATTCTGAGATATCTACGAGGCACCACAAAGAATTGTTTGTACTTTCGAAAAGGAGATTTAAAACTACAAGGCTACGTAGATGCAGACTTCGGGGGAGAAATGGATCACCGAAGAAATACCACAAACTACATTTTTTTTGTTGCTATTGTAGTTGTTAGTTGGATTGGCGGATACAGAAAATTGTTGCTTTATCTACTACAAAGGTTGAATATGTAGCAATAACAGAAGCTAGTAAAGAATTGATATGATTTCAAGGTTTGTTAACAGAGTTGGGATTCACTCAAGAGAGGAGTATTCTGCATAGTGATAGTCAGATTGCAATACATTTGGCAAAGAATTCAACATTTCACTCTAGAACTAAGCACATTGATATGTGTTATCATTTCATCATATCTCTGCTTGAGGATGAGGTGTTAACTTTGAAGAACATTGTAGGAAGCAAGAATCCAGCGGATATGTTAACAAAGGTAGTAAGCATTGACAAACTGAAGTTATGTTCAACTTCAGTTGGCCTGCTAGAATAACATACCAGAGAAGACTACTGCATTGATCATGGTGTGAGGACAAATTGAAATCAATCCTCAAGTGGAAGATTGTTGGAAAAGTAAACCCAAAAAACATGGAGTCATAAAAGGTGGAGAAAAACATGGAAAGTAAAACCTGGAGCAAAACATGGAGCAGAGAAACATGTCATGAAAAAGGAGTATTTCAAGGACCCGTGCAATGTACAATAATCCAATCCCTAATATAAATATTCCTTCTATCTGGTTCTGTAAAGTCATTCCTTCCAAACCTAAGAAAAAAGTTAGTCTAGCTTCTGGGTGTAAAAAGGGTGGTGGGCTGTGAGTGTTTCCTAAGTGTTTTGTAAACACAAGAGTGTAATTCCTTTCATTTATAAAAGATATGCAGTAGTTATAAAATTGGGTACCAATTGTTCTTAACAGTTTGCATCATGGTGAGGGTATTGAGGTGATGAAGCGAAAGTCCATGGTGTAGGGGTCGTTGGTGGAAATGAAGTGGAATGAAAGGAGGGGCATGATGCATGTTGGTTAAAAATTGTAAATCAAGCATTCCACCTCCTATGTACTACTATTGCACAACTTTGAAATCCACCATAACATCGTCTGAAGAAAGATACATCGCAAGGAGAAATTAGGAAGCACAACCTATAAATTGCACTACATTGCTAATATAAAAAGCAGTTGCATGTATCAATTTCATTACGTGAATCAATTAGTGAAATCAATCTAGTGAATGAAACTTTGAGTAAAAGTGAATTCTCTTTCTCTATTAGTGCTTGAGTGTGTAAAACAAATTTCTTTGTCTTTCTTGCGTTTTCATTATGCCACAATGAAGTGATTTATGTTGGAGGATTGGAAATTTTTTGTATTCATTTCTTGGATTATCAGTGACATTTTTGTTCACCTGATAAGAAAATTAATGGAATATTTGAGAGAGGCTCAAGAGAAAAAAAAATTATTATTATTTATAATATTTAAAAGGAAGACAGGTAAAGAGTAGAGTTATTTAAATAAATTTAATAACAAAAATTAAAATATATATATATATATCTAAAAATTAAGGGAGTTATTTTTAACAATTATCAAAAAATTTAAAAATAGAATGATCAAAATTGACTTATCTCAATAGGTTAATCCAATAACTCATTAAATTAAGTCGAATTGAATTATAAAAAAAAATTAATTTTAAATAAAACAAATTAAATCGACTAGATCAATATCATAAATCTAATTTAAATATTATCAAAATTATTTGATCCACCATTATTTTTTCTTTTAAAATTAGTGTAAATAAGTCAATTTGGTCAGATCCAACAAGACAATTAGCTAGCGTAAGCAAAAAAACATGACTTATAAAAATTTGGAGTCAAATCGAATCAATCTATTTTTATCATTTATCCTGTAAAGCCAGATCGACTTAATCCATTTTACAACTCTAATTGAAAATTAGTATATCATGATTAATCTTAACTGCTTTCAATTCATAGAATTAATATAATACTCGACATTATTATAAATCTAAGAAGAACACTGAATGATAGAGTGAAACTCAAAATTCTACACCCAAGAATACAAGAATCCCTTGCTTTTGTCAAATTTCGCTCTCTAGACACATTCTCCCTAAACTCGAGAGAATAAGATGTCCCTAGGACTGATCTCTCATGCCCCATAAAGTGCCTCAACAACTCAATTTTGGCGTCGACAATTAGGATTAATATGCCTTTTTGTCTAACAGAGAATATAAGTAAAGAAATTGAAGCTTAAGAAACTCCTAATACAATCCTTAGTCAGGAAAAATTCCCCCACTTGACCATTGATCATGTTCAACCTCACTGCTACGATCTATGATGAAAGGAAGTTCCCAACTCAACCGCAAATATTGCTACCTTATGCATTCTGTGTTCAAATCTCCCTCCCCCAAATTTGTATTGGCATTTCACAGTTTTATCTCTCTACAATAATAACAAAACATTAATAGTAGCATATCAAATTGAAAAGGATGTAATTTACAAAAATTAATGGGTATAAAAAACGCTAAACTCTACAACAATTTGATGCTAAACTAAGGAAAATAATATGCATGTTTTACACACACGAGAGAACCAAGTTCTTGTCATCGTTTAGACCAATGGGTAACATATTTTAACTTTGGAAGAGGACAACTGCCCCTCCTACTAAATTTTCTTTTTAAAACAACCAATTGAAGTTATCAAAGATTATAATACATATCTCCCAAGAGTTTTAGTTAAGTGACATAAATTTTCTTGATCTAGGATGAATTCACTTGAGAACATTACACTTGAAAACATGAAGATCATTTGCATCATATAGGATGGAAATTATGCAAAAAGCTTCCACTTCTAGATTTGTATTGAATTGTTAGACATACCTCAGCCATCTGATAGTATGTCCAAAATCAAGATGCAAGCATTTGAGTTTGTCATCTGAGAATTGACAATTCACTCCATTATGACGATGGATTCTGTAGTTATAATTGGTAATTTCTCTAGAACACCAAGTTGAAATAAAACAAGAAAATTTCATAGTTAAGAACAAGCATATACGTTCACCTACTATTTGAATTTTTCTAAAGCTAATTCCAAATTCTAAACAACGCTTATCTGTTATTATTAGACAACGTGAGAGCAACAATGAACTATATAAAAGTTCACAAAGAACCTGTATCATGAAGTCAGAATAGGGCAAGAATATTTTTGTTGGTAGTAATGGTTCTACACAGGAGTCTAGGTATCACTTGCATAATGAGTGATGTGGATCACATCATTCTCAGCTCCTAATAGTCCTTGTATAAGAATGTTCTATACTTGGGTGGCTCCCCAATGTCTTTGGTGAATTGTGGCGATTTTCTGAAGCATTGTCTTCGTTGAAGTTATGAAAGAACACATAAGAGTACTTGCCTCTTCCTTCTCTTCTCACAACTCAGTGAGTTGCACTATTGAACTTTTTGCTACTCGAGTCATCAAGACCTACAAAATGTCAACAAAACCAGTTAGATCCTAAGATGACAGATTATCAAAATTATATACTACATTACTGCCATATCTCATGTTTCTAAGTTCTAGCTTCTTTATTACGATTGAAACACACAATAACATACTAAGCCTTATTTCAGTTGGTGGGCAATTATGCAAATCAAATTCATTGTATCCTTGTTTCATGTCATAGCCAAAAATACAAATGCATTATTGTCATAGGGATAATATGATTTTTTTTCTCGCATGTGTTCTTTATCGAAGGTAATCTTGTTTGAAGCACTAATGTGATCAGGAAGACATCTCCTAGTAACAATTGGAATCTTGGTTCACCACGTTATAATAGACTAATTCCTTTTCACTAAACACTCATTAGAAATTATGTGATATGATACTAACAAATAACCCCCAATTTTGGCACATTTGAAAACATGTAGTTACCTGGATAACATAGCCAACATTGACCACAATGGTGTCCTCTGAAGGAACAATAGGGATCCACTATTCATTCTTAAGGACTTGTAGACCTCCCACACTGTCCTGGATAACAAAGGTAACACAATTTCCATCGTCATGCTTTGTGAGTCCATTATTCTCATTGTTGGAAGCTGGAAAGTAACACTAGGATTGAATTCCTTCAAGAACTTGGTAGGGTGATCCAAACACTCGCTTATTATGTTCTCTAACAGCACACCCGTCTTGCTCACTTGCACAAACATTTCTTCAAGTATATCCCTATCACATTTGGCACACATTTTACATACCTCAAGAATATCTAAGGAGTGACTAAACTGATGTGTGAAAAACTATATTAATATCTAAGATAAAATTTTTAAATAGGTTTTAAATTCTTAAGTTATTTAAGTGTTTTTTTTTTTAACTATTGATCATGGAAACAATGTAGATTTGAACATCAACACTTATGATATTCACAAAAGTATTCATAGACTGAGAGTTGAACCGATTCAATTCCATTAGTTTTTAATGATTTCATACACATCGTTCATATGATATTAAAAAATAAGAAAAGAAAAGAATCAGTTTGACACTGTCATTTCGAAGGGAGGTCCAACTTATAAAAGTTCTATATATTCTCATTTTTTTAACTTTTCTAAGAATTCTTAAATTTTTATTATTTCTTCTAATATAAGTTAATTATTTTTTCAAAGCTTTTATGTAATGAGTATTTGACCCAACTTATACTTTAAGGACTCGTCCCAGGTGATTGAAACTTTTTAGTTTTTGATTTTTTATTTTTAAATGTAATTTTTAAAATAATATGTTTGAAAAAAAAAGTTAAATAATTTTTAACTTAATTTCAAAACACTTTTATATTTATTTTTAAACTTAAGAAAAAAATATTTTATAAATTTAATTTTTAATTTTAAAAAATATAATTTCATTATCTTTGAGAATGATCCTTCTTAATGTCACTATTATTACTATTTTTATTATTGTCAATGTTATCACTATCATCACCGTTATTACTACTGTCATTTGGGTTATCTTCATCATCATTTATGACACCATTAATGTTATACTACTATTGTCATTCATATTACTGTCATCATCATTTATGACACCACTAATGTTATTTATATTTATTATTATCGTTTTCATCATGATTGTGTTATTTTATATTATTTATATAGTTTTAATATTTTTATTTTTATTGTAAAATTTATATATTTTTATTATTTTTTAGTTTGATTTTTTTTTTTTTATTAATTAATTTTTTTGTGTTATGTATTAGTGGAATAAGATA
>JAMLFT010006655.1:0-15779 GCA_026544285.1 Pachyrhizus erosus
AAATAAATAATATTAATATAAATATAATATCATGTTAGAGAAAATATTATTCACTAAGTAAAAAAGTTGTTTTACTAATATAGATTATTTAAAAAAAAATATTTTTTAAATGAATATAAAACATTGCATTGTGTTGGAACGAGACGAAGTATAGTATGAATTCGTCTTCAAACTATGCTAGATATAATTTCTTAAAGCTAAACCTATCAAAAGTGAATTTTGATTGGGTTTAATTAGTAGAACATGACCAGTTGTGAATACTCCTACCCTATGGTGGGAATAGAATGTTTAAGGCATTGATTAGATCAGTTAGTTATCACATCATGTTATTACTATACATTTAGAATATATTATATATTTTTATGTTTTTATTATTTAATTGAAATAAAAGTGAGAATTATAGACATAAGATAACTTGTGAGACCATTTAGTACATAAAACAGAAGTTATTTATTTGAATAACATAATATATATATATATATATATATATATATATTATAATAAAACCTAAAAAGAAAAAGTGAAAAGAAAAACTAAAGCAACTTTTTGTAGTTACACCAACAAAATTCTCTAATCCGTTTAAAATATATATTTTGTTCGAGCGACTTGATAAAGTTATATAACTGCAAAATATTTTCTCTTAGGATGCTCATCTGATTCAAGTTGTTAAGATGACAGAAAGCCGTGAACATTAGATGCAACCTCTAGAGTGGATAGGGAGGGTAAATATATTTGGTTTTATTATGCGAATTAAGAGGGAAGAGTTTATGGTTATGATTTATGAATGCCATGAGTTGAATCAGTACGTATTGAACCAGACGCTGTTCGTCTTGAGGCTATTGCTGTCACGAGGCAACTCTTTTTGTGTGGATGAAGGCTTCTCGGATGTACATTTCTAAAGGGATCCATGCTTATAGTTAATAACATCACTTCCGCACAACAACGAAGATATACGACATGGATAGGTATTGTGTCTGTGCCTGTTTGATACGCAACAGCATGCATGCTCTCATTAATTTCATCAGGCGCTGAAAATTCTTCTGGAAAACTCTGACCCCATATATATGATGCAAAGTTAGAAAAAAAAAATAAAAAATTCATGATCATATAATTGCTTGGTCTGAGAACAATCTTTTCTCTTGGTGGATGGACTGTTGCATGCAACATTACAGTACTACACATCAAGTTAAAATGTCAATAAACACGATTTTACATACATGTTCACATATTTACTTTTACATTTACGTTGAGGAATTAATTTTAAGTTTAAAATTGATTAAGTTTAGTTAATATTTACATTAAATTAAAATATTTATACTAAATTTTATTATTAACTTATTTTTAAAATAAAAATATTTAAACATAAATTATATTATTTCATCAAAATCAATTTTAACCAAAATTAATTTTATTTAAATTCAGTTTTATTAACGTTTATCCAAACACACATCAATATTATACATTTCTCTTCATTTATACATGTGTATGAAAGAAAAATGTTAGTAAAACATTATTTAACACTCTTTTTTAATAAAAAATTTCTTCTATCAGATGAAATTAACGCAAGTCCTATTGAATATGTGGATCCATTTTTAAGTCAGTATACAATATCAATCCATAAAAGGTAACGTGTTTGAAAGACAATATTAGAGTGTGTCGCTATATTTCATGTGTTTTGTTGATTATGAATATTTCATTAACATCAAGTGTATATTTTGTACAAGTGAAGCCGGAGAAATATCGGTTGCAAAAATTTTCACTGAGGTAAGTTTGTTCTTTGGAGCATGATAGTATAAGGTATAACCTCACACCATGTACTCAAGTATTAATGGAAATCGGAAACCGCAGAGGGAAAAGAAAGAAAGAAAATGTCCTAATAAGTTATAACCAAACAAAAAGAAAACAGGGCAGAGTAGACATTTTTTACTTATACAGAAAAAGTACAACAGGGTCTGCCCTATATGTGGGTAGTGAACTAAGGTAATCGAAACTCTGTATCGTAAGACTCATCAAGTGGGAAACTAAATGTGTTTGGTCCAAAGGAGAAAATATAAATTGCAAGCACATATAGATAGGTAAGTAAATGGACATGATGCGTGTGAGTGAAATGGCACAAAATTCCTTTGACAAATTGCTGGTTGAGTCACCGACAGGGATATCTAGGACGTAGATTTATTTGCTGACACTCCTTGTCTTTGCCTCAAGCTCACCCTCCTCTCATTAAGTACTTACTACGTACAAAGTCCAACATGTTTTTTCTTTCCTCTTCCAATTCAAGAGGGAATCACTTCCTTCATCTTATTTTCACACCCGTGGGACTTTAATGTAATGTCATAAGACTACTGAAGCTGATAGTGTTGATCATTGATCCTCCTTTATCATTAGTGCAAGAAAATTTAGGTAACCCTGAACATCTGTTGGCTTCAACATCAAGACTTGAGCTTAAATCAGAATTTTTTATGGTAATAATGTAGTCACTTTTTCTTACCCTATTTCTCCCTTTTCCTTTAAAAAAAAAAAAAAAAAAAAACGAATGGAAGGTAATCGAGGAAAAGTATTCCTAATGAAAATTGTACTGGTGAGTTGGCTGACCTATACAAAATCATGAGTACATCTACAACAACAGTAAAGGTAGTTATTATCACCAAATACACTATCGATAAATAATTATGGTGTTTAAACATAAAATGAAAAGCTGAATTTTTAAGTTTATGTGTTGAGAAAAAATAACTTTTTAAATAGAATTTCGTATTTTAAGACTTTAGTCTCTGACTCTTGACTAGAGAAAATTGGACACTAAAAAAAAGTCTTTTTTTTAGAAAACTAAAAAAAAAGTAGTTATTATCTTGTTAATATGGTATATCAAACTGAGACTCGGAAATTTCTTAGAAAATTTTCGGAAAACTTATTTATATATTGCTTGTTCGGATAGGCTATTATCAGAAAAAAAAAAAAAAAAGAGTACGTTTGTGTCATTAGAATTAGAACATTGCTAATTATTGCGAATAATAAGACGTACAAATTGCACAAAGACTAATGTGGAACAAAGAGATTTTTTTTTTTCAAAAAATAGAAAAATATAAGATGAAGATTAACTGAAAATACTGTCGTACAGTTTTGACATAAAGAAATTCATAAATGCAACTGTATTTGTAACGAATTGCATTTCGTCAATGTTCGGATCAATTAGCAATGTTCATCTTAAATGATAACAAACGCTAGTGACATATATTTGTAACACGTTAATTGCCTCAAATAAATGACATGATAGAAGCATAGAGTATTAGTCATAATAATAACGATGACGACTATACGCATAATTTTAAATGAAATGGAATGTGCATATTTTTTTATTAAATAAAGTTTTCAAATCTTGAAGGCCACTAAATTCGAGTTTAATTAATTACGACCTCTAACACCTACCATTAGTGGAACTTATATTTTAACTGGATTAATATATGAATTTTAAAAGGACAGATTAGTGGCTAAAACATGATGATAAAATTCAAAATTATAAAACACATACTTTCCTTAAAATAATAGAAATTGCAATAACAGGAGGATGAAAAAAAATCCCTTCTCTTCCTCAACCAAATTACTTTTAATCATTATATAGGATTTTATTCCAGTGCCCTTTTAGTTGAACTAATTTTGGTACTTCTTCCTTGACCAATAACATAACCTGAGTCTGGTCTCTCTTCCTCATTTGACCTTTCTCATTGTTTTCTTTTACAGTTGCAAACTCATATCATTTCATTTAGAATAAACTCAGAAATACAAAGTGAAATATGCTGATAAATATATGAAGTAGCATCGTTTATAGCAACCTTTGCTACTGTATGAGCCACTATATTAGCTTCCCTTCTAACATAATGTACCCGAAAATTTGGGAAAGCAGACAAAATATCTTTGCAATCATTTATGATAGCACCAACTTCAAAACATCAACAATTTAGTAATAGATTTTATCTACCACTTCCTTGCAGTTCAACTCGAAAATAGCATTAGACATTTGCATAGCAGCTACCCACTGCAAAGCATGAAGGAGCTCCAATGCCTCACCTTCGATGACAACTACACATGGCTTCATCCATGCAGGTTTGGCTAACACAAAGGTTCCTATATACATTGCTTATAAATAATCAGTTTATTTAATAACAACAATTAAATAACCTGTTTTTTAAATAATCAACTTGTGGAAATAATAGTTTTCATATAGTGTTAGTTAAAGTTTTATTTCTCAAATGTACATATAGTTCATTTTTTTTTATAATCAAATTATTATTAAAATTATCTATTTCAAATATTATTATATATGAGAACTATATATTAAATCATTCTTAGCTATTTATTTACTATTAAAATTACTTCAAAATTAAAAATTATATTTTTATAGTTTAAGATTATTAATTAATGATTTTTTTTATCAATAAATAATTTAGTAACTAAATATTTAGCAATAAATTATAATTTTTTTGATAAAAAAATTATATTCAAATAAAATAAATATATTAATGACATTAAAATATAATAACATAAAAAGATGGTTGAACTACTACTAATTAAGACGATCTGACTCATTTGGTTGAACAATATATATAAGTTGTTTTAAAGCTTTTAGTACCCGAGTTCAACTCCTTTTATTTGACAAGAAAAAAGTGAATACTGTTACCATTTTTTCTCAACATATGTTCATAATAGAAAAATGTCAATATCTATTTTTTTAAACCACTTACTTTAATTATTTATTTTTTTAAAAAATAATTAATAAAAAACAAATAGAAGATTTATGATTGAGATTAGAAAATAATAAATAATACCATTAAAAAAAATCAACAATAGTTAAAACACATATAAATTATTAGAATTTAATAGAATAATTTATTTAAACATATTTACTACGAAGTTAATTTACGTTGGTTTTGTTAGTATTTTTTTGTTACAGATCAAAGGTAATGCTGCTTAGCTGAAATGATCAATATAGGTGATAATTTTTTTTTTTCAAATATTCAATTTAACTTCATACCTAGGGTTCACATTTAAAATTATTAGTTAAATTAGAATAATCATGTGTCAATTTGATTTATGCACTCAATATTTCGATTGGGTTAGTATTATATATTTTTACTACATTACACAATATATTAAATAATATGTAAGTTTGTTTTTTTAGAGAAAATAATATAAAAGTTAAAAAATAAATTTACATTCCATAAATTAAAATTTTCACAATCCTAAAAATTTAACTAGATAGTTTACAAAAATTATATTACAATAAAAAAAAATATTATGGTAGCATTAAACTATATTTAGATTATGAAAAATTTTAAAAACTTAAAAAAGTAAAATCAAAATAAGAAATAAAGAAATCTTGCAAATAGATGTTATTCGTCAATGATAAAAGAGGCACAAAGGGGCATTAGAAAGTATGAACCATTTTGTATTTTATCCAACCTGATGGCTGCTTTCATTTGATTTCTCTATAAATCATCAACTTCTCACATATGTTTAATTTTCTTATTAATCGTTATGTCGATTTGTAATTTTTCATAACATCTTAACAATATATTTTGCAATCAAGTTTAGCTAGTCCGATATGAAAATTTGAGTTTTTTAGTCATTATAATGTGAATAAGAATTTCAGAAGAAATGGTTGCGAAGTATAATGTAAATTCAGCAAGAAATGAAGTCTGCATTGGATCTGCTTCTATTTGATTCATTGTGAGCCATACCCATTAATGTTTATCCACCACCGACCGAACTAACCACTAATGCTAAGAACATTTGCAAGATTTAAATGGGTTGCAAGGGAGGCTCTGGCTTGGGTGGATAGAAAGTAGTAGAGAGGATTAAATTCTGATACACTTAAATGTAAATTCCAGTAATTATTAAAATCACAAAAGCACACACAACTTATATGTAAACCATAATATATTAATTGGTTCAATTGGATATATTTTGTTGTATTCATATTCACTTGGATATATGACTCCTATTGACTTGTCTCCAACTGGATATTAATTAATTAAATTACAACCTCCCTTGGGTTGTGAAGGGTCCCTCATTTATGTGTAGTCTAATTTAATGAAGGGAACACAGTCTATATATACAAACTCATGCATTTTGACATATACATTGCATATATAATAAATTAGTATCACAGTTTTCTTGTTAGCATGTCTCTCTCAGGTGAATTTTCATAATTAATTTCTAGATAGTCCTTAAACCGTGTCTGCCAACTGCACCTATTAATCTAGGGAAAGAATTCTGTGACTCTGAATGACGAATTTATTCTATGAGACGTTTAAGAAATTTCAATTGAACTTTGAAAGTGACCACAGAAATCACGTGAAATAGACGTTATGGATTTGAAAATGGCCTCCATAATGTACAATGAGTCCATTATCTTCTTGGGCCTTGGACTAACGTCTCATTTTAACTCATTCATAGTTTGATACACATATTCTAACTGGAGCAGTTTTGTTTGCAAGATAAAAATAATAAAGTAGTGAATTGCTTTTACAAAATTTGCAGCATAATTAAATTTAAATAAAATTTTAAAATATAACTGCTTTTTATTTTTCTCTGATTACTCTATTCCTTTTTACATTTAAATCTATATTTCTAAAAGTATTTCTAGAAGAATAAAATAAAAAATAAAATATTTTTTTCATAAATTAAAAATAACTTATATATAAATTAAAAATAATATTACACATAAATTAAAAATAATGTTTTAAAGAAGTTATGAAAAAAAATTTACTAATCGATTTATATGTATATTTAATAACACCAATACACCAATTAAAGAAGCGGTTCTTTAATAATATTTCACAAAACGAAATGTTTATGTTCAATTAATATTAGAAATTTCTTTCGACAATGTGAATTAAAAGTCAACATAACATAAATTTTCAAGATTACACTAATTTTAATTTGAAAACAGTCACACATGATATAAGTTTGTCTTGTGATAATATCCAAAGTCGTACTTATGAAAATCAGCATATTTGGAAAAGAAAGAAATTAGAGAGAAAGAGAAACACAAATAACAATATAATTTTTTATTTGATGAAAATGATAAACTGAGTTTATAAATAAAATTTTATCTTTATTTTTATTTTTTCTTAAATTCAATTTTCAATTTTTTCCCTCTCAAACTAATGGGTAAACTTATATCTTCTACCAATACATCAAATCAATGTGTTCTCTTCATTTCTACTACTAAAAAGAGAATGGGAGAACAGATAAAATATTTACTAAATACAATCCAAATGACGAAATAATTAATTAAAATATATTTAAATATACAATTAAGCATATGAAAATTTGAAGCCCCATTACAAAAAACCTGAGTCTAAAATATTCCGAGACAAGAGCAGGCTTTAACGAGAGGGATACTACAACAATTTTACCTTTACCTGCATCGATTGCCCATAAAGCAAGCACCTAGCAGTCTTGTTGAACCTCCTTTCGAATTCCATCACTCATCTTTAAATTCAAAAAATATGATGGTTGCGATAAATTCTGAGATAAATCAGCTTTTACTTTCATAATGAAGTAAACTAAACTTTTAAAGACTATAGTCACTATGCCAATAGTATGCTACCAATAAATTTGGACAGCAACGACTTGGAGATTAGGTTTATTTTGATGCCGGCAGAAAGACCCTTCATCTGTAAGCATTGAAGTTTGGACTAGGTGCTGTGTGGCATTTCATAGTAGCATAATGTCAGAGTATATACGCTTTACAGCCTATATTGTCAGACAACAGAAAAACTAGCAAAGGACATCTAGTTCGTAATTGATTAAAACTCATAAGTCCAAGATTATATTAAGTCCAAAAGTTGATTGAACATATGCTGTCAATCTTCAAAAGGGGTGACATTTTACGCGACTAGATCGACTTCATCTCGATCAGGTGAAACCACATCTAATCTCATCATGCTCCTATATTGATCCGGAACAGGAGCCCCAGCATGCACACAGAGTTCCACCACAGCTGGAGCTTTCCCATAATATCTCTTAAGATTGTTATTCAGAGCAGGCCAATTCAGATCCTCCACATGCCAGACATAATTTGGACCCACAAGATCATCTAATGTTGCCTCTTGCCATGCATGTAAACCATTTCGAGACTGATGCTTTGAAGCCTTGCACATTCTCAACTTATGTCCTTTGGGACCAACCTGGACCTCAGCACAATAGCCGCAAGTATTCACAGCATACTTCTCCATAATCTTCTTTGCACCTGATGTCATCTCAATCCATGAGTCCAGTGTATGTTTACTTAAATCCCTTAACTTCTTCCTTTCTTCATCACTTAACTGATCCAGATGGCTTATGTTGTTCTCCAATAAATTCTGGAACCTCTCTACAGGCTGGGCCAACATAGGGGATGAATTCACAAAAGGTTTGTCATTTTCAGAAGAACATTTTCTTTCAGTTTCATCCTCTTTCACAACTGATTCAAAATCTACAATTCTTCCTTCAATACAATAAACAGGTTTTGTTCTCCTTTTAGTAGGAAATTTTTCAAGGTCTAGACCTGCTTGTATACAGAGTTCAACAATGGCAGGTATACGAGGAGTGCTGAACCTTTCATCATGCCCAACTCTTGGCTTACCAACACGGTCATAAAGATGAAAGCATTTAGGGAAGAAAACCACATCTCGAACACCTCCCCTTGTCCAAACATGCATTGCATTCCGTGAAAAACTCTCTGGTCCAGTACATGTTCGAATTTCATGACCCAGATAACCAATGTGGACCTCATTACAAAGCCTGATAAGATGAATCCAACATTAAACGCGAAGCCAACAAGCACAAGCCAATGCAATTATTGGATTTGCACTACAAAACAGTATAAAGCCCAAATCAATAACACATAAATGTTCAAGAGTAATATTATGGCTTGTTCTAGTAAGCCCTGTACTACCCATGGTTTTTGTCAATTGTCCTCATCACATAGACATCAGTTCCTGATCTCATAGTCTTACAACATCAACTGCAAGCTCTATTCTTCATATATCACCATACAATGCTTCAAACGAAATTAATTTCTGAAGGAACACAAACAAAAACACACAAAATCACAAAATTCATTCTTACAAAGAAAGGAAGAACCAAAAGGAGCACTTACAATCAAAAACATCCAATGTAGCTAAGCAAAACTCACAATTCATATATATACTTATTAAATTTAAAAATCACAACCACAAAAAGCCTAGAATTCAATTCAAGCATCAATTTTTCTTGAAGTATTTCATTCATTTTGTGCAGCATGCAAATGTGCAAAACAGTTAACACTAACCGGGAATGAGTTGATTTGCTTCTGTTCATACAAACATCAATAATCATGAGCAATTTTCTTACATTTCACTCACAAATTGCTTCTATGCTTGCAAGCATCAATTTGCTAGTACTCATTAATCAGGCATACGACAAAACATTTCTCAATAGAAACAATTTCTTGGTCTGAAATGAGTACTAGAAAATAAAAACTAGAAAGTAACAGCTAGACAAGTAATAAATCAATGAACTCACATACCGGCAGCGCAAAACGGGAATGACTCGGACGAGTTGACTCAGCCCGAAGAGGAGCGAGTCGCGAGCTTCATAAACGCGGCATGCTACCTCCACCAGTTCCGGCACCAACAACCCGTTCGCCGGCGCTTCTTCCAAAACCCTACATGGCTGCGCCTTTCGCGCTTCTCTCTCCGCCTTCGCCCTCTCGATCAGAACCTTCATCGGCGTCACGTATGCCTTCCTCTCCGAGTTTCTGCGCCGAGGCTTCGGCACGTCGGAGTACGGGAATCCATCGTCGATGGACGCCGTCGCCGCCGGCCAAGTTTCCGACGCAAAGGAGAGGGTCGGGATTAAGCGGTGAGATAGTGGCTTCGGGAGAGAATGCCTCAAAAGAGTGACGGTGGCTCGCATGACCTCGCCGCCGTGCGGGGAAATGGTGTTCGGAACGGAACGTGAATAGGCGTGGCGGAGCCACGGCGTCGTTTTGGGGAACGCTGAGTTTCGTGAAGCGACCGGGGTCCACAGGGAGGTGTAAAGCCGCGAAGTGATGAGCCCATATCCAAACTTGGTTTGGTTTTTTGGTCCATGAATGCAGGTCTTTTGGGTTGGATAAAATTGAATTTGAGCCCACGTGATTTAGTCTTTACTTGATCCAAAACAGTGTTATGTTGATCATTGTGCAAGATTTTCTCGGAGAGGAAATATATATATATTCTTTAATTCTAGTTATTATAATTGTATAGGACACTATTTGGTTTTAAAAATTTTCGTAGGAATTTGGACGCAAAGAGATTTTAATCAATAAAATAATAGCATTCATGAATTAGAATACGGGTTTGGCAATGGGTAAGATAGGAAAAAAAAACATCAACGAAATAATTGCATAGCATTAAAATTCAAGGTTTTTTCTATATATGTAATTAAGATTAAGATTCAATAATACCAAAAATATATTTAAGCTTAAAATAAATAAATATAAGTACAGAATTAGTGAGAAAGGAATGCACAGCTGCTTGTTCTCATTGTAAAAAAGGAAAAATAAAAAAAAATAAAAAAATACATAACCTTCACATATTGTATAAAGAGAGTGATATAATAAACTCATTAAAAAGAGAGAGAGTTCTATAACATAATAATTACTCTTTGCACAACAAAAGTGTGACCATGTCGGTTAACTATGATGAATGTGGATGGAGTTCCTCTACATTTTGAAAAATAGAAAATTACATGCCTTATCTGATGTAAATACTTCTTTACAGAATAAATTAAAATTTATTAAAAAAGTGAATGCAGAACCTGTGATCTATCTAATATTCTTCCACTTCAGAGTGTATATAGAAGAGAGAGGAAACACTTAATTCGTAACTAAAACATCTTTTTGTTGCAGAATTATCGTTAGTGTTAACTAACAGTTCGTAATAGTCGGATGAATCAATTCATAAGTAAAGTCAAACTAATCTGAACGGTAAATTATTTTCAGTTACTATCAGTACTAGTACAAATCAGGTTCAGTTGCACAATTTGTTCCAACCCATTCTTGTGTTTCTCTCTATCTTCTTCTGAATTCAGAGTGGTTCTGAACCTTCTTTTCTGACCATGATCATGGGAAGTTCTTCATCCATCTCTATCTCGCTCTCAAATAGAGCGAAGCTTGTTCCTTCTTTGTCTTCCTCTGCACCCTTTTTCAACTCCGTGAAAGGTTCTTATGGTGTGAGATTTTCCAAGACAAATGTGGGTCGTGGGGTTGTGGCTATGACCTCCAAGGAGGCTAAGAACCAACCCGTTTTGGGTATAACGTTTGAACCTTTTGAGGAAGTGAAAAAAGAGCTTCTTGTCATTCCCTCAGTGCCTCATCAATCATTGGCTCGCCAAAAGTACACTGATCAGTGTGAGGCTGCACTCAATGCACAGATCAAGTGAGCTTCACGTTTTCTTGTTTTCCATGCTATTAGTTAGTCCTTTTCTCATTTCTCCCATAAACATTTGACATGGATGCTAGTTTAGCACTGTTATTACGATGACATTATTTATAAATATAAGGGGGTGCTTGAGAAATTCTAAAGTTTGAGTTTTTTAAAAAGAATTATTTTGCTTTTGTTGGCATGTAGAAAATATCAGATTAAGCTGCAAGAGTCTCAAGTTCTCAAACTTTTTTATCATGGCAGTGAATGTTTTGGTAATGAATGATTGTAGAAAGAGTATTCTTTTTCTTTTCTGTTGTGTGAGGATTAATGTGAGGAACATAAGTTTTAATTTGTAGAGAAATTCTATGGTATTCTTGAAAATTGAAGCATTATGGTAATGGGAAACTCTCTCTCCTTATCTCTTTTCCTTGTTGTCTCATAAACTCATTCAACTGTACCAAAATTCTTAGATTTCTCAGGTACTCTATGTCAACTCTCTAATTTGTATTATGTTCATGAAAATCTCTCATGTTATTTTTCTTTTTCTCTTGATTCAGCGTGGAATACAATGTCTCCTATGTGTATCATGCCATGTATGCCTACTTCGACAGGGACAATGTTGCTATGAAGGGATTGGCCAAGTATTAGCCTCGAAAACTCCAGGTTCTTTTGTAATTTGAATTTTATTATGACCAGAATGCTGGTAAAAAACACACAATTTTGCAGATTTTTCAAGGAATCAAGTATGGAGGAAAGACAGCATGCTGAGATGATGATGGAATATCAGGCATTTTGCTATATCATTGATTCTTATATTTCATAGCAGTAATTTTTCTAGAACTAAATTTGTTAATTGTTTTTATTCCTGATGATATTACCAGAATAAAAGAGGAGGGAAGGTTCAGCTGCAGTCAATGTTGATGCCAGTTTCGGATTTTGATCACGCAGAAAAGGGTGATGCATTATATGGTAAGTTTATATATATATATATATAAATATTGAACTTTACATTTGTTTTCTTTTTACCTTGGTTTGCTCATCCATGATGAGTGTCGTTTTGTTCTATTATTTGTGAATTTGGATGGTTTCTCTAAATTATACTTACTACTTCTGTCTCGTCCGATTTTACAGCAATGGAAGTCACCTTATCTTTGGAAAGGCTGAATAATGAGAAGCTTCTAAATTTACATAGCGTACGTCACCTCTATAGTTCTATTTTCTCAGTATTTTGTCAACTCAACTCAAACCTTTTAATTCCACTGCCTCCCATTAGAATTTTCCAAAGTGTCTTTTTTCTTTTGCTATATGTATACAGTGTGACAACGTTGTTCAATGACAATAACTATCTTTTATACATACTATTGCAGTTAGCAAATGAAAACAACGATGCTCAATTTGTTGACTTTCTTGAAAGCGAGTTTTTGGTTGGTCAGGTAAAGCAATGTCCAGTGTGATTCCTTCCATTGCTGTCAGGAGTAGTTGAGTAGCATGGGAAAAAAATTGTTCTCATAAATTTCTTTCTTTGCTTAAGGTGGAAGACATTAAAAAGATCTCAGGATATGTGGCTCAGTTAAGAAGAATGGGCAAAGGACATGGTAATTTGTTACTTGCTTCTAATAAACTAAATGATTGATTCATATTTGATATTTCATATACTTAATGGTGAAATTAAAAGTACTTTATTAATTACTTGGACTTGCAGGTGTTTGGCACTTTGATCAGATGCTCCTTAATGGAGGTGTTGCGGTATGATGGTTGTCTGCAATATTGCCTTCAAGGTTCTAGCATTTAAGCAGAAAACATTATGCCCGTGAACTCAGATACATATTTCATCAATCCCGTTTCTCTCTTTCTTTTCGCAGGCTTCTTCCTGATTTGTTCTTCTGCTTGTTGTCTTTTAATAATTATTTGAAACTTTAGTCAAGTCAAAGTAGTTAGGCTGGAATTAGTTTTCAACTTGAGTAAACCTTGAATCTCAATAAACGTGAGGCTTCTGCTTGTGCGTAAATGCGTTTAATTATTTGAACAAAGATGCTATGTTAAAAAAAATGGTATATATTACTCCAATTCTAGATGATGATAATGATGATTACCTATGCCAAATGCAAACTAATGAAGTTATTCATTGAGCATGAACCACATTCTTTATATATAAATATAAATCCAAGTAGAGGTTGCTATAATTATAAGTTTAGGGTTTGACTGTTAAAAAGTAGAAAGGAAATAAGGGGAAAAAATTGGGACGAGGAAAATGGATATACGGTGTGCATCACAAGTCGCGAGAGTTCTAATTCAAAATCATAATAATAGCTAGAGAAAATTGATTGAGAAGTAGGAAAGTGAAAATAGACTTGGATTGAAATACGAAAAAACTACAGTGGCCACGCGTGGCTTGGAATATTCTAGTAGAGCATTAGCTATCTTTTAATAACTTGGGCATGGCTGAACGATTTTTGTATTTTAAATTTCTTAACTGAGTTACGTTTGTGAATATCCAGCTTTTGCATGGAGAATAAAAGCTAACTTGACAGACAAATATTATGCCCTAAAAGAGAGATATTAGTGCTCAAGTAGATGCAACTCCAAGGCATTTTATATTGTCTTGCTCCTTTTCTTCACACATGGATTTAGTGCTTGGCTTTGAAGTGGTGATGTCCATGAGAGCAGAAATCATTTTCTATATCATGTCTATGGCCTCATGAGCAAGGAAAAAAAAAACTAAAAAACTTGATGAATAGTGTAATTTTGCCACAGTATGCATGATATTTTTAACTACATACATTATTGAATCCCCGCTGGATCTCGTAGAATTTAGATCTTAATCCCAATTGAGTATTTAGATCTAAATCCTAATTAAATGTAAAATTACAAGATTTTTCCTTTCTTTTTCTTTTCCTCTCTCTCTCAACAAAATCTTCTCTTTGTATATTACTAGAAAATGAAACTCCTATTGGTCATTGTGAAAGAGGAATGAAGATTTTCTATGGACGATCTTGACAAAGCTAGAGGAAGAAGGGGTGATAATTATTGGTGGTGATGACTTTTATAACCCTAATGAAGACAATGAGGTAGTTGAAGAAAAAATAAAAAAGAATTTTAGCTAAGGAAGCAAATGTCAAGGAGGAAGAAAAAAGCAATGATGTTTGCTTAAACTTAATAAAAATGAGTATTTTGAATTTTTTAAAAACATAAAGGGACTAAAATGAATTTTTAAAAAAATAAAGGATTAAAATAAAACAAAAAAAGATAAAAGACGTTTTATCTTAAAATAAATAGGGATGAAAGTAAATATAAATTAACCCACAAACCTAGTCAATCCTTTATTTAATTTAGGTATTAAATTATGATTTATTAATTATTATATTATTCAATCTTAAATTAGTGTTTTAGTTGTTTCATCAAATTTTAAAAATATAGTTTCAACTCATGTTTTCACAATAGTTTCATTATTGAATATTACAAAATTATAGGGTTAATAAAATTTTGGTTTTTGAAAAATAAAATATATTTTATTTTAATCTTTTAAAGATTTTTGTTTTGATTTTAATCTTTTAAATTTTTTTATTTTTAATTCTTATTTTTTAATCATTAAATGATAATATAATAACAATATTAATAGTTTATTGATAATTTTTTTGTCAAATTATTTTTAATTAAATAGTTGAGCATAATTAATTATTTTGAACAGAAATAAAAATTTAAAAATATAATTGATTGACAAAAATTTTACATAACTATTTTATTAGATTTTTTAATAATATAATAAATTATTGAATTATTAAAATTAATATTATATTATAAATTAATGTTGTTATTTAAAAATATAAATTAAAATTAAAATTTTCAAATCTTTAAAATAAAATATTTATATAGACCATTCTCTTTTCCCATTTAGTGTTTCCAAACACATTAACAGCTAGCATGTAACAGTAAAGCTGTTTATAATAAGAAATTTCTTGTAATCAAATGTCTATCATCCCACTCCTAATTGGCGGCTAACCATGTGAAAAGTTTACGTTATTTCTAGTTTGATCTCCAATTCTGTCACGTCTTATCATGTATCACTTCCCTCACTTACTTTGTCATTTATATTTATTCAATTCTACTGTAAAATATTTTTTATTTAAATATATTTTTTATATATTAAAATAACATATTTTAATTTTATTATTTAAATTATTGGTTTTTTATTTTAATAATTCATAATTTTTACGATTTTATTGTCTTTTGACTTCGTTAAGTAATAACATAACAAATAATTTATAAAAAATTATATAATAAAAAAAATTAACTAAAAAAATAAAATTAATTTTTAATATATAATATGTAACAAATAGTCTATAAAAA
>JAMLFT010006656.1:0-15779 GCA_026544285.1 Pachyrhizus erosus
ATATTATGTTCATTTTGAGCTATATGAACGAGATATTAAACAATTTTAAATTAATATAAAATTTTGTATGAATGATATATGTGAAAAAAACTTTAAATCTAACGAAAAAGTTTTAAAAAACATTATCCAATTGACAATTATTGAATAATGTAGTAGTTGATAAAAGTTACATTGGTGTAATTTGACACCTCACCTTGTATATATATATATGTATGTATGTGTGTGTATATTGTATGTATGAATGTACATGTATACACTAATGAAGTTTTGTAGAAAAGTAATAAACCTCCATGTAAATTAGATTCTTGTTTTGACCATTTATCATTTCAATCCATTGGTAGGGCTAATTCTTTTGGTTTATTGATTAATGGGTTGCTCATTTTTTTGGTCATCATATGGTTCTCCTAGACTAAGTACCCATTGCTTCACATTCACAGGAAAGAAGAAAAATAGAGAGTTCGTTTTTTGGTGGTAAAATATGTGGTGTTGCTGCAACTAATGCTCTTGAGTTGGGTATTGATGTTGGAGAAATTGATGCCACTCTGCATCTAGGATTTCCTGGTAGTATTGCAAGGTATTTTCCTAGTTACTTTAAATCCATGACTTATTAAACGTTGTTAATTGCTTTGTATGTGTGAAATTATCTAATTTCCTTTCTACTTTACTTTAAATCATTTATACTTTTAGTTTGTGGCAACAAGCTGGTAGAGGTGGGAGGAGAGATAGACCATCTCTTGCTGTCTATGTTGCATTTGGTGGGCCTCTTGATCAATACTTCATGAAACATCCCAAGAAACTTTTTGAAAGGCCAATTGAATGTTGTCATGTTGATTCCCAAAACAAGCAGGTTCTTAACTTTGACCTATTATTTTTCAAGATTATCTATTTTGAGTTTGAACAAATGGAATGGTTTATGCTAATTACGACAGATTTTATTCAGATTCTTGAGCAACATTTGGTCTGTGCAGCTCATGAACACCCTCTGAGTGTGAACTATGACGAGCAATATTTTGGTCCTTGCTTAGAGAGTGTTATAATTTCTCTAAAAGCTAGAGGATACTTAAGTTCTATTCTATCATCTGATTCTTCTAGAATATGGACCTACATTGGTCCTGAGGTATGTGTGATTTTTGAAAAAATTAGGTTTTATGTCTGTCTGTTCTAGTTGACTTTTCATTATTGAGCTCCATAATTTTTCTTGTTGACTCATGGTGCCTTCTATGTTCCAGAAATTACCCTCACATGCAGTCAATATCCGAGCAATAGAAACTATAAGATACAGTGTCATAGATCAGAAGAAAAATAAAGTCCTTGAAGAGATAGAGGAAAGCAAGGCATTCTTTCAGGTTGTGACTTCTAGTTATTGATATATGTGAAAAAAAGGATTTTACTTACTAGATGATAAGGGAAATTTGACTTGTTTCTTATCCCTATCTCATTAAGTGTATTTAACTTGATTCAGGTATATGAAGGTGCTGTGTATATGTACCAGGGGAAAACCTATTTGGTAGAAAAATTAGATCTATCTACCAAAACTGTTTTCTGCAAAGAGGCTGATCTAAAGTATTATACAAAGACTCGAGATTACACTGATATTCATGTCATTGGGGGTAATATTGTATGTAATATCCTGCTAGCCTGAGATCCTTTGGATTATCTTCACAAGTTTTATAGCATACAACTATAGTTAAAATTTAGACGTTATTGATACTTGTTCTTTAAATTTGTGCAAGATCATGTACACAGATGCTTTGGAAAACCATGATTAGTTAACTTCTTGCTATGGCCTGACTGCCTGAATGTCAGTAAACTTGATTTACTTCACAAATCATGTAGAATAATATGTAGTTCACATAATTCCAGAAACTAGGAAATGATGTTTAGGTCTTTCAAAGCTCATGTGTCTGCTATTGCCAGGCTTATCCAGTCAAGGTAGATACCAACATGTTTCCAAAAACAAATGCCCGGGTTGATGTATGCAAAGTAACAACTACATGGTTTGGTTTCTACCGTATTTGGAGAGGAAGCAATCAAATATTTGACGCTGTCGACCTTGCACTTCCTCAATACTCATACGAGTCACAGGTAATTTGAGCACTTTTAGGAGTTTTTTCTTTTAATGACTTTCTTTAATTATTCTTATGTGGCATCTGTGTTTGTTTTGACATCATATGTTCTATGCCTCTATGCAGGCAGCTTGGGTTCCTGTGCCACAGTCGATAAAAGAAGCAGTAGTCAAGCAAAATTATGATTTCCGTGGAGGTCTGCATGCTGCTTCACATGCAATTTTACATGTAGTGCCTTTGTAAGTTTCTTGTGTTACTTTTTAAGTTTTGGCATTAGCATGGTATACAAAAGTCTTGTTTCTTCCATCCAAGTTATGTGTACTGTTTCTCATAAACTTGGTATTTGATGGGGCTGCATATGCTGAGTTTTTAATTGTTTTTGCTTTAAATATCCTGCATTTAGCATTTTGTCTTTTTCCTTCTCACCCATTCACATTAATTATTATGAGCAATATCATCATTCCTAGAGTCAGTTATACTAACTCTCGTGGGTTTATTGTCCTCAATTACACTCAGCTCTTCACTTTTTCATAAATTACAATGATCTCCCTAATCTTTATTTTTCACCTGTATGTAAAGCTACAGTGGGAATTTTACTATTGACAATTTTAAACAAGGTGTATGACAAACAGGGGAAGTTAGTGTAATTTTTGAAAGAAGTAAAGGCTGGTAATAGTAGCAAACCTCAAAGGTTTTATGTTGTAATGTAATTCCAGCATATATAAGTTTTGGTAAAAGTTCTCCGCAAAAGCTTTTATTCTTTTGAAATATGCATGTAAATACAACGTTGGCATTAGGAGTTTCTATCATTTGAATGCCACTTCTCATCCTAGCAAGATTTCATTGCTCATCAATTGCTTGTTGGTACCCTAGAGGTGAGATATGATTATGGCATTTCTGTTTGAATATGGTTATAAAAGATAATAATTATATAATTGATTGCCTATGTGTATTCAGATGCTTCCCTTTTACGAGTTTGTTTATGCACTTTTTTTAATTAAAATTTATGCATGTTCTTAAAGTAAGGAACGTGGAAAGTGAAAATTTGCTGGTTCAGCAGTCCCTACTACATTCTGTCTTTCTAAATGAGTGGTGTTTAGACTAAAGACGACATTAAAACCTTTTCCTCTTTTTACTACATGATACTGTTGTTCTTTCTCATCATGTGTATTTCCAATTAATTTTATGTCTATTTAGTATGATGCATTTGCTTGCAGACATATCACGTGCAACTTGTCTGACTTGGCTCCTGAGTGTCCAAACCCTCATGATAGCCGATATTACCCTGAAAGAATTCTAATATATGATCAACATTCTGGAGGGTGTGGAATTTCAGTGCAGGTAAATAACATGACAGTCTAACTATTTAGATGATATTTTGCGAACTTTATATTTTCCATAATACTTATCTGATGCTTTTTTGGTTTTGGATGTTAAATCAACCTGTTATAATTGATTGGTAGTACTAGTTTCTAGTTTAACAATCTTCTTAAAGTGCCAATCAATGACCAGACTTCCGCCTCATATGTTTGTAATGTTTGATAGGTTCAACCCTATTTCACAAAGTTCCTGGCTGCTGCACTAGAGCTTCTCATTTGTTGCTGCTGCTCAGCTGAAGTAGGTTGTCCTAATTGTGTTCAGGTCTGGATCGTTTTTATTTTTAAATTATGATTTCCAATTTTTTTTTCAATTTGAACTTGTCAGCTGTTTTTGGTTTAGAAGAAAATCAGTTGTCATCTGATTGATAGTTTTATTTCTTTTTTAAATTGCATCCAAATTTGTCATCTAGATTTCATAGAGCTTTTGCATGTTGTAGAGCTTTGCTTGCCATGAGTATAACGAGGTTTTACACAAGGATGCAGCCATCATGATCATCAAGGTGACTTGATTGAACCTTCATGATTTTTAGTGGATAATTGCATTTCAAATTCCACTTCGATAACCTGGAAAGTTGTCCTTTCAGGGTGTTCTGGATGCAGGGAACTAATAATTCAAAAAATGTGGTTGGTTATTCTGAAGGCATCTTAAGGAAAAAGCTCTAATGAAGTTTTCCTCTAAAAAGGGAATAAGGTATTTACTCTTAAATTTTAGTGTATTAAGATTACGATGCACTTTAAATTAAGAGTACGCATGCCTTATTTTCTTTAAGTTAATCTCACTTCTTCCAATAATTTTTTTGTTTTGTTGACAAAAATAATTTTAATATATGAGAAAAGAACAAAATTACAAGAAGAGTTCTCTATGAATTCTTTATCTCACAAGTGTGCTCTCTATAGGATATGAATCCTTTTGTTTTCTCTTGCTCTACTTGAATGAATGTTATAAATCCTTTGCACCCATATATATAATAAACACAAGCTAAACAATTATAGATAAAGAAACATTTTCATCTTTTATGATCCGTATGAATGGTTTAGATTAACTAAATCATTTAATGCTGGATGGATTATATCCTTTTATTAATAATGATTTTTAAGTTTAAATAAATTTAGTTCATTAGAAATTAGATTTTTTTTTATTTTGGTCTTTTAGAATTTTATTTATTTTATTTTTTAAATATTTTTTTATTTTAATATTTGTTGTTAAGTAATAATATTAAATAATATTATAACAGTTATATTAATAATATAGTAACTTTTTATGTTATGAATGAGTCTGACAAGATAATTATGTATAATTTTTTAATAAAATGTATTTTTAAATTCTTATATGTTGAAAATAATTATATCAAGTTAGTCAATAATAGATTTAAAAATATAATTTAACATAATAAATTATGTGACTGTTTTATCAAATTTTTTTATAATGTAACAAGTCATTAAGTTGTCAACGTTATTATGTTATTATTTAAATGATAACAAAGATTAAAACAAATAATTACTTAATAGCAAAGACTAAATTTAAAAAAAAAATTAAAAAAATTCTAAAAAATAATTAAAAAGATCATATTTTTCATAGATTAAATTTATATTTAAGCTTAATTCTTTTTCAAGTTACACATAACATAACTATTAGCAACACATGATATGTTGATAAAACTATATGTTTTTTCAATGTCAAAATCATTTTGTTTTTAATTTAATTTGTGATATTAAATAATTTAAAATTAATATATATTTATTTTGCTTATTCAATTTAACATAAACTCTTTCAAAAGAACGTTCGTCTAACTTGCAATTTAGTAGAACTAAGTTTTTGAATGTTTTATGATTACTATAACAAATGATTTAACGAGACATTTTTTTTCTTCCTTATGTATTAACTGTATTGGTTAAAGAGAAAACATAAAAACATTTAAAAATATTTATCATCTAAAAATTATTAAAGAATATATAATATCTACTTTTTAAAACAACTCCACTGATGAATTTAATTAAAAAGTATCGAGGTTGACAGTATAAAATATTTATAATGTAGTATGATAATTAAACACTATTAATAGTGACAATTGATTTTTAAACCATTAAAAATATGTTTTTTATTAAAAATAATTGATTTTTAGACCATGAAAAACATCTTTTTTGACTAAAATATAATGTGTCTTTATTTTTTATGATTTTAGTTTTAAAATTTTCAGAAATTCATAATTTTGATCTAATTTGTAATTTTTCATATGTTTATTGTTTTTATTTTTATATTTTAATTAATTAAATAAATTATTTTTTAATTTATAAAAGTTAATTTTTACGAGTTAAGAATTCCAAAATATAACGTTTTCATTAGAATTCATATTAGGAATGCATTGAAAATTTTCTATTTTGAATTTTTTTTAATCAATGTTTTTCGACACACTGACTAACATTTGTTAAAAAATAAACGAGAAATTAAAACGTGAAGACAACAGAGAATAATAATTAAGCATTGTATGATTGCATAGCCATTATCAATCGAATAAAGGCACTAAACGGAGCTACTTATTAAACTTTATTTTTATTAGCTCTCACATTATAGTGCCTCTAGAAACACACATTCAGTACCCAGAATCCAAACATTAAAAATAAACTAAGTCAAACTTGAACGGCAACCATTTCGATTAACCAATTTTGGGCACCCGAGTCACGATTTCCTTATAGTTAACAAAGACTCGAACCCTATCACACCTAAAATCAGTGGTCACAATTGATCCTTCTGGCACAATAATGGCCTTCACTCTTGGGTTTTCCTTTATGATGATTTGTGCTGCTGCGTCTCCATTGATGCCAACCAATTCCTGCCACGAACTCTTACCTAACATCCAAATCAAAATCCATTTTCCATTTATTACCCTTAATTAGGACACTATTTATAATCCTTCATTTTTTTTTTCCAACTTTAGATACCATGACATAAATAAAAGTATAAGCATATTACCTTTGCAATAACTTGACATTTTCACCTTTGATTTGGTTATCTTCAGTTGTGCTTAGATGTGGTGAGGTGAAATGGTACTTATAGGAGAGGATTCATAGTCTTTGTTTTGCATCTAAATATAATTTTCTTTTGAAAAAATATTATAATAGAAATAGCCGGCTGACGCCGACTACTTAGGCTTCGTATTTCGAATTAATAAAAAGCTACATTACGTAGTCTTTTTGTACTAAATGAGTACCGTGGAAGGGGCCCTTTTACGGATTTGGAGAGTTTTTTTTATAAATTACAGAAATAAATATTTTTAGATAAATTTATAAAAATAGATAAGTCATTGTTTAAACAAAACTTAATATAAAGAAACCGTGTTTTAAAACACGCCTTTGTTATTGTGATTTTTTATTTTATTTTAAAACACTGAAACTGTGACCTAAAATTCAACTTCACTGTTTTTAAATTAAAAAATAAAAATAGTAAAGTTCACTTATTCATTTTTGTAAAATTTTCTAAAAGTATCCATTTCTGTAAATAATGAAAAATTATCCTCAATCTGTAAAAATGTCTGTGGAAGGGAGAATACGTAGAAAACTCAGCAAAGGTAATGTTATTAGACAACGAGTTCAGCATAGCTATTTTGGTTGGCATAATCACGTGATGTTTGTATAAGATCAAATTTTTAAACAAAAGATTTCGCGTTGTCCGGCATATGCCTGCGGGAAATACCATTCCTCTACAAAGACACGACTTTATGATATTTTAACATTAATTAAGTTAATTATTGTAAAAGTATACTTTTATAAACTCAATAATCCAATGTGAAATACATAGTTTTACATTTGTAAAAAAAAACTTAAAAAAAATTAATACATCTTTTGTCATGTAAGTTAGAAATGAAAATTGGTTAAGTAGAATAAGATTTTACTTAAATAGACCAAATTTATTTAAAAATTTCAAAAGCACAAATCTGATTTATTACCTGTCTTAATATTTTTTTTTAGCTTAAAAATATTATAATCTAACTTTTGAAAACCTGGCTTGATTTGTTAATCTATTTAAAATCTTAATCCATATTAAAGATTTAGGTAGACTTGACCTATCTCAAAATAAATTATCTACTTAATAGGTTAATGTGGAAAACTCTATGTAAAATAAATATAAACCATGAAAATTAAAACAATTGTTATTTGATGCATGAAAAAGGAGTGAAATTGTTCTTTATAAAAGTTAAGTATAATTTATTTATATGATATAAATATATTTTTAAGATCTAATTTAACTTTTATAATAGTTTATTTAAAATTTAATTTTATACTTAGGTGTATAAATATGTTATAAATTTATCTTTTAATAACTTATAATGTTAACTTTTTATGTAAGTCAACATGTTTTATATTTAAAAGATTTAACTATTAATTTGGTCTCTTAAAAAATATTTTTTTTTGTTTTAGTCCATTAATTTTTTTTATCGTATAAAAATTATTTTTTATTTTAGTCTATGTTGCCAAATATCAACATTAAATGATCAAAATAATGATTTTGATAATTTAGTAATTTATTACATCATCAAATATGTAACTGTTCTGTCAAACTCTTTAATAATAAAGCGAGTTAATGAACTGTCAATCTCACTGTATGAAAAGTAAATTCTTTGTAGTGGAAAATAACACATGACCCACTACAATGTTAAATCTCAACATTGATTATTTTTAAAACATCTATTTTATAATTAAAAATATTGTATTAACAAAATTTAATAGGTAAGAATTCTTTGTACTGGTAACGTCATTATAAAGGATCCATTTTCCATTATTATGTCACCATTTAAAAAGTAATAAAGATTAAAATTAAAATATTATTTTTTAACAAGAATTAAAACAAATAATTAAATAATTAAAATTAAAAGAAAATCTAAAAGACAAAAACTAAAAAAATACTATTTTATAATGAAAAAGGTGCAAATTAAAGAAAATTTAACTAAACTAAAATTCAATTCAAGAATTGTCTCGTATCTACAATTTAAAGATCATGACTAAGAAATGGTCAAAATAAAGTGGATTAGAGACTCCTTAAAAAAATGGATCATTTTTCTACACGTTTGATGAAATTGAAAGAGATATTTAACATTTATTATTAGGATATATTATCTTAATGTTTATTTTCTTTAATATGATCATAATTTTAGTTTATATTTTAGGTAAGATTATGATTTGTTTAGGATTTGTTTTCTATTATCTTATATTTAGTTTAAATTTGTTTAGGATTTGTTTCTTGTTATTTGTTTTTCTAATTTCTTATAAATAGAAACCTATGTAAAGGAAGAAAGAGAGATTTAAATGAATTAAGAGTTTTCTCTTTTTGTGAGAGTTCCCTTTTGTTACTGGGGTTAAAGAATTTTGTAGTGTTGATTTTATTGTCAAGTCACGGTTAGGGTTACATTTCTTTCATAACTTTGGTTCTATCGGCAGGTCATGATTAGGGTCAAATTTTTTAATTCTACCATTAACTCAAATTTGCATATTAGAGCTTCAAATCTTGAATTCAGGTTTTATTTATCTTTATTTTTATTTGTCTTCTCCAATCCTTGTTTTTGTTGTTAATCTATTTTTGTTGTTCTATTTAGTCTTCTTTTGTTTTGTTCCTTTGGTTATCTTTCTTTTCTTCTTGTCTATCATCTTGTCAAAGCTAAAAAAGAAAAAAAAAAGAAAAAGGATGAAATTTGAAAGAAAAAAAGTTGAATAAAAAAGTTGTAAAAAAAAATTGGAGTGGTACTTGCTTCAAATTACTTACTACACAATCAAAAGAAGATTTTAAAAAAAAAGTGTTGATTAATCTTATATTCTAATACTCAAAGTGTCAATTTTATTCTTGTTTATTTGTTAGTTCTATATACATTCCTTTGATCTTGTCTCATTAAAAAAATCTTGAGTTTTTTTTTCATTTTGTTTTGATTATTCTTGTTCTTCAAAGTTATCACATAATCATTCTCTACTGTTTCTTGTTATGTATAATCATCCTTAAAGGTTCTTACTTAAGAATTCATAAGGTGAAATTGAGTGGTAAAAAAACAAGAGTGGTGAGACTATTAGAAAAAAAAATCAATTTGAGTGAAAATACGAGTGACTAAAACATATTTTGAGTATAAACACGTGAGAGAGTGTTGTGTGAAGATAATATTTTTTCTAATTCAATTTTTTTATAGCGTAGACGAGATCCTAAACTTAAGTTGTTCGTGAAGGTTATTCAAAATCAATTCAAGGCTCTAAATGAAAAATTGGATCATCTTTAGTCCCTAGATATACCTAGAAGTCTAAGGCGACACACTTTTGAAGAAAAGGAAAAACATAATTTTAATGTGGCACTAAAAGGAGAAAAGATTAATAAAGAAGAAAACATCATTTGCAAAATATTAAAGTAACAATCCATTATTTCAAGGTAAGAATGATTCATAATTGTATTTTAAATAGGAGAGAAAAATTTAACATATCTTTGAAAATCATTACTTTTTGGAGAAGATTAAACTAGCAAGTTCAAATTCATTTATTATACTAGCATTCGGTGGCATCAATTTGTAAGTAGTAGGCGTAAATGTGGAGAAAAACCTATTTGTATATGAGAAGAAATGAAGGTTTTCATGAGAAAGAGATTTGTGCCAAATCAAAGCGAATTAAACAAAAAATTATAAAAGTTTTCTTTTGTTCATAATGAGAAAAAAATTACACTTGCTCCATTATCTCTAAAGAAAATTTTTGAAGGCTAGATAAAAGTGAAGAAAAATGTGGAAGAGAGAAAGGGAACTGAGAGAAAGAAAACTGAGAGAAAAGAAGAGAAAACTAGAGAAAGAAAAAGAATTGAAAGAAAAAAAGTTGAAAGAGAAAGAATGGAGAGAAAAAGAAAAGGTGAGAGAAAAAAAATATAATTATTTTTATACTAACCATTGTTTGATTATGATGAATATTTTTTCAAGAAAATTGAAGAAGTAATTTCAAAAGAAGAATGCAAAGTGTTGTGTTCTTCTAACCCTTTGTTTATAATTGATGATTCTCTTTTGAAAGAATTTGAAGTGGTTTTAAAGAAGGAATACATAGCATAAAATGAAAATGAGTTTAAGCTTTCAAATATACAAATGTTTAAAGTCTTGAAGGAACTTGATAAATCTTACAAGACTTAGTCCGAGATTACAATAATAGGATATGGACATTACACACTCGCCTACTTTTGCCACTAGAATAATAAAAATATATGTGAGTAAGTTTATCCAAAAAATATTTTTAATAAAAAATAAGTAAAAAAATTAAAATAATTTTTTTATAAATTAAAATTAATTTATGCATAAAATAATAGTTGTTGCTTGTGGCTCATCCTCATCAATGATCATAACATGCTTATTTTCTGCGTGTTGAGACTGTAGATTCAAGCCATTTTATTACTGCAGAAAATGTTGAGAGACTACGACAGGCAAAAGAAGCCAACATGGTCCAGGTATCTTATTTTGCCTAGTTGTATGCATGAGGAGTAGACTTAGTTTGCAAAATTTCACTTTAAAAAAGTGTATGCTTATGGCCAAAATTCACAAAACTTATATGCAGTTAGTGAGGTGCTTTTGCTGGTATTCTCATTTGGAATTGAAATTTCATCTTACTAATATATGCGGACCTTTAAATTTATCACAAACCTCTGTTATCTGTATTGTGGAATTAAAATTTCAATTTTGATCGAAAACATTATCAAAAACTAGCAAGAAACTACATTTTTAGATAAAGTATGTTTTTGGTTTTTTTAAAATTTTAAAACTTTAATTTAGTTACTTTATATTTAATATATTTTTAATCCCTACATTTATCTAAAAATATATATTTTTAATTTAGTCTTTAAGATTATTTTTTATTTTGGTTCATTATAGATTATTTTTTTCATTTTAGTCTTTATTATTAAATAATGACATTAAATAACGACTTATTACATCGTCAAAAAAATTAACAAGATAATTATATATAAATTTTTTAATAAATTGAGTTTTAAAATCTTTATCTGTTCAAAATAATAAATAATATTAAACTAGATAATGAGATATTTACAAATCTAATTTGATAAAAAAAAATTATACTTAATTGTCTTATCAGATTTTTTAATGATATAACAAGTTAATAAATTGTCAAAATCGTTATTACAATATCATTTAAAAAATAATAAAAATTATAATTAAAATATTATTTGATAACAGACTAAAAAATTTAACAAACCAAAATAATTTTTTTTAAATTACCAAAATCAAAAACATTATTTTGTAGTGTCCAAATTGATATTTAAACCTTAAATTTTTATAGAAACTATAATCAACATTAAAAAAAAATTTAAAGACTAAAAAATACTTTATCCTATAAATTTTATCTTATGTTTATTTTACATCAATCACCTGCAATTAACATTATTCTCCACGCAATTACATTGATATCTTTGATGCTTTACATTATATAGATCGATTACAGTACTCAACCCCTCCAAAATGGTACCAAAAAAGAAACACCAATTGCTGCTAATGGTGATAGTCAACTAGGAACTGTTGGGTGTGTGGCTGTTGATAGTAATGGGAACCTAGCTTCTGCTACATCCACTGGTGGACTAGTGAACAAAATGGTTGTTTGAATTGGTGACTCACCCATCATAGGTGGTGAAGCAATACTATGTGCCACTGTTGCAAGAGATGTTGCTGCCTTGATAGAATCCAAACGTATTTCTCTCAAGGAAGCTGCTAATTGTGTTGTGCATGAACGCACCCCAAAAGGCACTGTTGATTTGGTTGCTGTGTCTGCTGCAGGAGAAGTTGCTATGCCTTACAACTGAAGATGGTTATTCAGAGGTTGCAATTTGGCATGCTCCCTAGATTTTGTCTTAAGGCACTTATTTGTTTTCTATGATTAGTGTGTTCGGATTCTAATCTTCTTGTTTATGTTTAATCACCTTATCATCTATTACCTTGCAAGCAGCATTTATGTGTCCTATGTGCAGTGGCGGATTGAAAATCCTGATTCAGTTGGAGCAATTTATTTTTTAAAAAATAAATTGTTATTATTATTATCATGCATGTGAAATTAAAGACATAAATATAACATTAAGTGTAGTGAGTTGAAAAGAAAATGAAATATGTAGTTGATCAAAACATAAAAGTACTTAAGAAAAACATAAAATTTGACTACGACTAAAAAATTAGTAGAGGGTTCAAATTATAAAAACAGAAGGGAAAAACAATAGAAATAGTAGATATATATATATTCACATTTTCTCAAAGCCAATAGGTGCACCTACATCCCTCAACTATATGTGGGTCTACCACTGCCTACATTTCATATGTGATATCCGTCTAAGTGATATGTCGATTTTCTCGGTCATTACTTGATTAAATGTTAGAATTAGAGTTCTGTCGGGTATTTTTGGTAGAGACCTAATGCAAATCTATGACTAATAGTTTGATTAATGCATACCTTTGATTTTAATTTATTAGGAATCAGGTTTCACAACTTATTTGATGAAACTCCTCATGATTTTACATAGTTTTAAAAAAAATTAATTAATCATAAAATGAGTTCAAGCTTAATTTGAACTCCACAACATATAATTGTATTTTTTTTTAAAAGAAAAATTTTGATCAATCAATAAAATATGTGCAATTTTTCCACATTAAGTGATATTATTGTTTTGTAACATTTATACACCCTAAGATGTCCTTGATCAAACATGCCATATCCACCTTGATCCAAAGTTCCAAGAGAAGTTAAATTTCATTCGAGTTTTGTAACATGTCTAACATCTTGCATCACCATGTCCATACCATAAAAAATCCTTAACCTCACAATCCAATTCCTACCACCTTACAATCTTTGTTGTTGTCTAACAACATTATTCCTCCATAAATTTGCTTGTAAGTCACAATCAGTCCTTATTTAGACTTATTTAGAACTAACATCCAAATCCAAGATCCATTATTTATAGGAATCTAGATCTATAATTGACAAGGCTTTGACATTTTCATAATCGTCTCGAACCACAATCATATCTCACATGTGCTTGTTTTGTTAATTTGATTAGTAATTATTGGTTGGACTATTGAAGCAAAATTCTTTTTGAAGCTTAGATTTTAATGACAACAAACTTTCAAGAAGTAGATTATAACTTATCATGATATAACAATTAATGGTTTTCTTTGAGAATGTGTTTATAAGGCAAGACTTGGTCAAAAAACATAAAGAAAGGTGTGAAGCATTAGCTTGAAGTATGCCAACATTCTATACATAAATTCTGCTACATCAAAAGCAAGACTAGCAAGAGAAAAGTTAACAATAAATATGAAAGACAATTATGTTCTCATATCAAAGTGCAACTAAACATCAAAATGTGTGGATGATTACAAACATGGTTAAGAATATATCTCCAATCAATGGGTAGATGTTCAAAAGCTACAAATGACTTAAGTGTCATTAGAAGATGCAATAGTAAACAAGGAAAGAGACATGTATGCTTGCATTATTCAAAAACACACACTAGACTTAGCAAGTGAAACAAAAGTTATGTAGAGTGTTCAAAAACATCTATTAAAAAGCAGCAAGCTCTGAAGAAAACTTGCAAGTATTTAAAAGCATAAACTTACAAAAGTCGTCAAGTCCTCATTAACACAAAGTAACAAAAAGTAAAGAAGGCTTACAGTCAAACAATACATCAATCAAAGGCAACTCCAAAAGCATCTTATACCATAAAGTCTTTAAAAGATAACAAATGACAAGCTACAAAAGTTGTCATGGGAAAAATAGTCAAACACAACTATACGAAAGAGATAACTCATGCCACTTTGAAATTGTTTGAAAATCCCCTTAATAACCATAATTGGCTAAATCCAAGTTTTATATAAGGAACTTCATTTAAAGGATCTTATTACATGGAAATAAAGCCAAAAAGTTAGGATAAGGTTAGAAAAGTCAAGTTACCAAAGAAAATACCCTAAATTTCAAATATTCTTTCTTAGTAAAAACACTTTAGGATTAGAGTAAACCTTGTCCACCTAAAAGAATGTTTGTAAACACTTTCATTAGAGGAGTCACAATGAAGATGATATCCAAAAAGGTGTGTTAGAGTATGTCTAAATAGAACCCATAGAAAAAGGAAACTTAATGACAATTAGGGAATTATTATAACACAATAAGGTTATTGTGAGTGTCAACAATAGTTAACTATTTGAATTTGAGCTTAGAAAGACTTTTGCAAGAATACTTGAGAAGTGGAAGCTTGTAAAGCCTTAGAAAATACTAATGAAGGGCCTATAAAGGCTAGGACAAATTTAAGAACCTGTAGATATTTAAAATATTAGGGTAAGAATAAGCCTATAGAGACTAGGAAAGAATACTTTTTAATGTAGTGAGCTTAAGGAGGCTTTAGAAGAAAGAATACTTGGTGTAAGTGTGTTTGGTCTTAGTGAAAAAACCTATAAGTGTAGATAATGGATGTAACCCAAGGTTAGGATGAACCAATATATATTTTCTATATGGTGCAGCTTACTTTACTACTTCTCATAAGCTTATTTGTATTGCATGCATGCTTTAAGTTTTGAAACACCTTATTTTACTTAACCATAACAATTATTCACTTATCAAAAGGCTTTTGTTAAATAATTTTAATAATCAAAAGCAACATTTGTTATACAATAAAAAAGGTATACCATTATTAGTTTTAAAACAAAAATATTTATTTGAAAAACAAATTTGAGAAGCAACTTTTTATTGTTTTAAACTTTGTGTTATTTCATTTACTATTAACTTTATCCAAGAGTATAAGAAATACATCTTTACTCCTAACCAAACTTCTAATTTCGAGTATCAACTTGAGAAGATAACACTAGAAGGAAGTTTTGTTTGTCCATAAAATCAAAAGTTTAAGTGTCACTATTTAACCCCTTGTTTAGTGGCCAATTGATGCATTTCACAAACAATCCTTCTTCAAATGTCCTTCCTTTTCATAGATGAAACACCTTATTTTTCTACTATTGAACTTTGATCTTAAGAATTTATTGGGTTTGAAATCCCTTTTCTTTTGCTTACCTTATGTGATCAACCTTTCAATAGTCTTTTCTCTCTTTGAGTCATCATTTCTTTGGATTTACTTCGAGTTCAACATTTCTTTTATTTCTGTTGTCATAAGAGACGTCTTCCTATACAACTGTTAATTTCTTTTTTTTTCTTTGATTCGGCAAGTGTACCGATTCAATTGTAATATAGTACTTTTCAAGTACGAATGTTGTATCCATAGGAAACAGTTTCAGTAAAGTTTCTTATGTTATAAAGCTCTCTGAGTTTAAGCCAAATGAATAATAATTTAGTTTAA